>APFE030852929.1:67959-80376 GCA_000404065.3 Pinus taeda | reverse complement strand
GGTACGGATGATCCGTACTTTCAAAAATATTTAATGTGGGTGTATGCATGACATTTTAAGAAAAACTTTTCATTCTCAATCATCTTATTATCATAAAGATTTGTTAGAATACTAGGAGTATACAAATGATAATCTTGTGGGGTTGTTGCCCTCCATATCTAGTTTTTTGTCTTACTTATTGCTATCTTTTGTAACTGTATATAAAAAGAATCTGATGATGCTATCTAGAAGGTGATAAGAATATCTTTTGGTTCTGACCTTATGGCCTCATTTCATAGATAAGGATTGAATCAAGTTTTTTAAAACCCACACAATGTATATTTTCCACAATCAAAGGATTATTTGTTTATTTTTCTGAGGGAAAAATATTATTATCATGAATATTGCAAATTCTTTCGACCTCTAATAATTAAAAAATGTTCAACACATCATTTTATTAGGGAGCTAGTACTAATTTGTTTTTATTTTACTAGTGTTGATTATCTTTCCAGTAATTAAAAAAAGAGATACTTTTGATATTCTAAAATAGAGTGATCACCTCCTTGTAATATCTTGATTTTCTTTTATCCTTTTATTCTTTATCATATCACAAGTTTTTCTTAAATTTAGATGTAATAATGTTTTTACTATTATTGTTATTGTGCAAAATGGCCTCTTCGTTTATTTCTCAATAATTTAACTAAGACTCAACATATTTACGCCAATCCTACCTGAGTTGCAAGTAGTTTTGGGTGGAGTTTGAAGCAACCTTAAAAGGCCTCTTGTCTTCCATGTTATTTATCTTGTTCCTATATATTAGGTACCTAGTAATAACTATGCTCCCAATGGGGGGATACTCTTTTCTATTAGGAGGATAAGATATGGTGTATTGCCTTTAATTTCGAGATTATGAGTTATAAAACATTTTTGGATTTGTTTTATTTTTCTACACAATTCTCTAGAGATGTTGCAACCTGAAAGTTCACAACCATATATAGCATGAGTGACATGAATCTCAACGAGGAGTTTCTTCTTACCCTATTGCCAAAGGTTCATCGATTTATAATTGTTTTCAAGTCCATAATAAGTTTTCCACCCTTTATTTATCATTTTCTCAGTGTTATGGTTGTAGTTAATCTTGTGATGATATTTGATTCCAAAATATCCACAAAAAGTCACTTCCTTCAAGTTTTTTGTTTTTTCTTAGGAAGAAAACCATAGTTTTATTTATAGAAATAAACAAAATTACATTTTGTAAATACGCATACAAAGTTTTGTAGATCCATGCGGTGGCCATAATAAAAATCAAGTCTCCCAACATAAGACATACATCTTAACAACATGACCCGAGAGGTCCACACCAAAAAACCCAAAAAGGAGGAGAGATACATCTCAAAGCATTATGATAAAAAAAAAATCAGAAAATATTACAAAAAAATTGGGCCAAAAACCAAGAATAAACAAACATATGTCCAAAAACCTAGCCCAAAACTCACAAGCGGGAGAGCCCAAAGCATTAAACCCTGAGCAACGAAAGAAGGAGCAGAGGGTGGCGAACAAAGTGAGGCGACAACAAAAAACCACAATGATCGAAGCCTAAAACAACTTCATGACATACATTTGTAGACCCCAAGCTAAGGAAACCCGCAACAACATATGAAAGGCTGCGATGATAGCAACAGAGCGAAACCAACAGAGGAAAGAGAGGCAATGGCGGAAAACCCAAGTGAATGAAGCTTAGATATTGTGGCGAAACACCAACACCCAAGCATGCAATATGCAAGCCCTTCACTAGCGATGCAAGGTGTTAACAACAACAAAGACCAAGCGGTCGCAACAAACCAAACCAGGGAAGAGGGGAGACTAGGGTTTCCCCAACTGCCCCGCACTGAAATGGCATTCTACCTAACACTTCCTCCAAGTTGTTGTCATACATGAAATTAACATAAGTGATCTTTTTGTATTTAATTATTATAACCTTCATTTTGTTAGTATTAACAACTATACTCATATTGGAGAAGAAATTCTTAAGGATTTTTAGTTGCTTGTTGAGATTATAAAGACTCCTCAACAAAAGAGCAATATTATCAATGTAAATAAGAGTGATGATCACTGTATTAATGAGAGTTAAATCAACACAACTGGTGTCTTCTAAACAACTCCCTAACTTGTTAATGTATATGCCAAAAAAAGAGGAGGATATGGGACAACCTTGTTTAATTCTTATATTGCAATTCTTTCTTACAACCAACCCTCCATATTCTTAAATCTAAGAATACTTTTTTTTACTAAGCTTGTTGATCTATTCTATTGTATTTAATTCGTAAAATACAATATTATAGAAAAGCAAAGAGGCTACAAGGATGGTCTACTGGGGGGAAACTAGACCAACCTTTAAATGTTAAGATATAAACTCAAAATACATCCTTGATTAGAGGGTTAACAAAAAAACCAAAAATCATTTCAGCTTGCCCTTTGAGAAACCAGGTCATGTCCAGTTTTAAATACAGAAGAACAATTGAAATTCTAAGAGATATCTAAAAAGGTCCATCACATAAGAAGTGTAACCCGCCTTCATTTGGGGTCTAATAATATAATTTGGATTCAAAATAAATGTAGAATTGATAAAAATAGAGATGTGATCCACAATAAGAGAACTTAAGGTTAGGTGTGAGTTCATTTCTCCTCAACATCCCAAGGAGAGTAAATCACAATGGGATTGTCTTTTAAGCATTCT
Source organism: Pinus taeda (assembly GCA_000404065.3). Lineage (NCBI taxonomy): Eukaryota > Viridiplantae > Streptophyta > Pinopsida > Pinales > Pinaceae > Pinus > Pinus taeda. The sequence continues at coordinate 77,660 of APFE030852929.1, read as the reverse complement.
ATCAACTCAAAGGAGAGTACCCCTCTATTTTTTCTTACCAACTAGGAACATAGAGTAATCAGAAGTTGGCTTTGCTCCTCTAAAGTCTCCAACTACTACCAAAATTCTTGTTACTTTGAATCCTAAGCAAGCAAAGCATTAGCAACAAAAGCTTTGTCATGCCAATAGAGATCAATAATTTAGAAAAAAATTAACGACTCTTGTGCAGTTGGTGCTCAAATCCAGAACAAAATTATTTATTAGTTAGTCAACTTGTCTTCTCTACAAGCTTATTCCACTTTCACATCTTCTTTGAGGGCCTTAATCTTTTATTTTTTAGCTAGACATACAAAATTTCGAATCAATAGCCTTTCACATAAGGGGTGCCTTCACAATACACTCTACTACCAAATGTTCTACAACCTGTAGGATTACATGGCCTTAATATATTATTAATGACACATATAAATGACTATTGAAAGGTGACACTCGAAACAAAAGCGTTGTTCCTTGTCTTAGTTTATTAGAGAGGGGTTTTTCCTCAATGCGAGGAGTGAGGAGCCATGATAACTAGAGCAAGCAATAAATAGTAATAAGGGAGGTGTTAAAGGGAGCTTTAAACCTAAGCCATGGATAACAAAACTATGCATGGTGGTTATTGGAGGGGTCAAGCATATTAATGTCTTGTTGCAAGAGAGCCAAATTGATAAGATAGGCTGCATGCTCATTGTACTAATTTCACTAGTTTATACATGTTTTGCATTGGGATCAATTGCATCATTTAAGCAACTTGATGTTGGTAAAAACCCCATCCTATGTTCAACCTCGTGCAAACTATAAACACCTCCTACCTCATCCACAAAAGTAGGGGCGTTGATCGACCAACATATCATTGGTAGCATGGTAATGCCATCCCGTTGCATGCAACTCTCTACCATGTCCACTAAACACCCAATATAGGGAATCAATATTGTTTTATAAAAAAATCTTAAAAATGAATTTTATCTTTAATCACACAACCCCCACCACCAAAAAAATTAACAACTACGCTGAGCTCATATTTGTGTGACATGGAGTCAATTCCCACCGCTACCAATATAATCCCTAAGTGTGATCACCCCATCCCTACGACATAACACATAAGTTACTTAAGAAATTTAAACGTAAGACATTTATCACTCACATATCTTTAAATAATATGATCTTGCAAAATAAATTACTCAAAAAAACTCAAATCTTTTTTATATTATTTAAATTACAATTTTAAAAATATATAATTATATATCTAAAGACATTTAAAAAATATATTTTATTAATCAATTTAATTATTATTTTTTAACTTCACAATCTTATTTTTTTTGTGACGAGTTTCAACTTTATTATATCTTCTATCTATGAAGCTACCATTCAAGGAAAATATTAGATCCTCGTAAACATAATCATAATAAATTATAGGGAACTTCCACATTAAGAACATAATACCATCACCAACATCTTATAAAAGGGAATGAACTTTACTTAAATGCTTTGATTGCCTAACATTCATAATCTTCTTTAAAGGTACTAAGTGGAGTACGATCTCAATTTCATGTTTCTATACCCCGAGAGGGCGAGTCGTGCACCCCCCGCTTTTATATATTTTCCATTGTGATTTATTTAAATGTTTTAACAGAACTGAAATACTTAAAAAAAAACCAAATCTACATAGCACTATTATAAGAAATAAAATATCGCCACAATTTTCACAGAGCATGCCAAAGTCTGTATATGTGTAGAATATGCCAAATTCTCGTTCATTTTGTCTCTGTTAAAACATAAATTAATCCGCATGTAATTTGTATAAAATGGGAGCCACCCAGATTCTGATGACATAACAAACAGGCCAGTTTTGTCACGTTATCCCTAACATTCAGCAATAATCATTTTGATTAATTCTCAATCTTTTACACAGTTAATCCCCGTGCATTTCCTTTCGGCGGCGAGATACGCAACTGGTTTTACCGGCAAGTTGCCACCTAAAATTTCTGTTGGATCACCGCATCCACAACTTGGAATTTATTTTTTTAAAGAGAAACCCTAGAGGCTGAGAGCAAAGCCCCCTTTATGTCTCCTTCCATTCATGACTTCAGACACGGGTAAGGCTGAGTGAAGGGGAAAGGCTGAGTGGAGGGAATGTGATTAGGATTGGTTTGGAATTAATACTGAGACAGCTATCTTAGAAGACTTAAAGTGTCTTTTATCAAATTAAAAATGATAATGTGAGTGGGCCATGGGCGAAGCTGATATGGAAGCAATTACTTCATATTATGTTTGTTTTAACAATGTCCGATTTGGAATAATAGGGTGAAAAGATCAAAGAAACCAGACTTGGACTTGGGGTCATGGATACATTTGGAATAATACGGTGAAAAAAATCAGAAAAGCCAGACTTGGACTCTGGGTCATGGATACAGGCAGTTGAGTTTTTCATCATGGATTTTCAGACAAGGGACTATTGCTTGTCACTCATTTTGTCGCCTTTGATCCATTGCAGGGCCGATGGGAAGAGTCTATTCATTCCATTCCAGTTCAAGCTCCGAAGGAACGTGTGACCGCAGGCTTGATGCTACATAATCTTATTTAGTTTGAGAGCTCCAGTGTTCAATTGCTCGTCTCAGTGCCTGATTGTCAGCAGCGATCGGTCCCATGGACTGCGATTGGTACCAGAGTATGCCCTTTTTATTTTTTATTTTCTCTTGGCCTTTTCTTCAATTCCCTGTGTTTAATCATCACAGTGCAGAGCACTGAATAATGAAACCCTTTTTTCCCCACTTCCCTAGTCTCTCAAGGGCTTCCAGAGCTTAAGCATGCATTTGAAATAGAAGTCCCGTTTTTAAACCTGCAATTTCAGCCCAACGCATATGACCATGCGGTTAATCGCAAACATATGGTAACTGTATGCATCTTTTAACCAGTGGTTGCTAATTATCTCTGTCTTACCGGAAATTTAATCTCAGACATCGGAATTTGGAAAGGAGCTATGGCTTAGGGCTAATCATGGAAAATGAGGGCTAATTTGAAAAAGAATCTTAGTTCAAGCTGCTGTGTTTTGAAATTTTTTAGGAATACCATGTCAACGGTTAAGAAATTGCGGCGTCGAACTGGTGAATTTGTGTTGCCATAACTGTTCTTATCCCGTTTTCCACATTCCCTTTTTCCAGTCAATCTTCTGGGATCTCTTTAATCTGGTTATGACTCCCTAGGAGGCTGCTCTTCTCTGCACTTTGGTGATTGGCAATAATTACCTGAGGACTTTGGATGTATTATGTGATGGGTGGCTGAGATTCACTGCACTCAATGCCTAGTTTGCTATTGGGCATTGTCGAAATTATACGCGATGGCTCAAAATGAATGTGTATATATATATATATATATATATATATATACAAAATTATATATATATATACACACATACGCGAGGGATGTGTATATATATATATATACACACATGTATGTAATATTGTGAAATGAATTGCACTTCAAGTTTTTGAGCCATCGCGTAAAATTTCAACAATGCCCAATAGCAAACTAGGCATTGAGTGCAGTGAATTTCTGTATATATATATGTAAAGAATTTTTTTACTCATGTTCTCTTATAGAAATATATTTCTATTATATATATACGCATCTCTTTGGCGGACTTTACGTCAATTTTGCAGGCAACAATTACTCAAAACATTCATATAGCTGTGATATTTCAACGGAGCTATTGGGGTTGGGGTCAATATGTTGACAGCGTCTGGTGAATTATCTTAGCACCACTTGCTCACTCTTAGTCCAAATTTGCATTATCATAGATATCAAAACCCCAAATTTGTAACTCCAGAGAGTCCAATTTCTCGGCCAAACAGAGCATGGCATAATTGACAGTGCGGGGCTGCGATTGAAATCAACACTGCTGTTGCTTCTGCTCATTTCGATTGGCGTATCAATGCACTCTGTATAGTTAGTGTAGCAATCACCAAGCAAGGAGTTGATAGCCTGTTTTCCTGTACAGTTTTCAAGTGATAGCAATCAACAAGCAAGGAGTCGATAGCTTAGTCCAAATTTACATTATCATGGATATCAAACCCTCAAATTTGTAACTCCAGAAAGTCCAATTTCTCGGCCAAACAGAGCATGGCATAATTGACGGTGCAAGACTGCGATTGAAATCAACACTACTGTTGCTTCTGCTCATTACTATTGGCATATCAATGCACTCTGCATAGTCAGTGGTAGCAATCAAAAAGCAAGGAGTCAACAACTTGTTTTCCTGTACAGTTTTCAAGTGAAGGTACATCTGGGTCCACTTTACATTGGTAGAGTGATTGCCCCAAACGAAATTAGCAACCTATTCATATATTTATTTAGACTGAATTGTTTTCATTTATGCTCGAACAAGAGTAAGTCTGATTAGATTCCATTGAATTTGCCAAATTGTGAACTAGGTTGCAGTCTACTTCAACCAAGTTGCTAGAATTTACTTCAACTTATTCTGACAAAAAGTAGCTAAATATAATCTGGCAATATTGAACAATGGGAAATACACCTTATTCTATTCGAAAAGACAAACCATATTAAGGAAGCTGTACCATAATATAAACCTGCAATGCAAAAGTTGGAGGATGACAGCCTTTTTAAACCTTAAGAAGGCTGAGTTCAACACTTCAAGCAGACAACATCAACTTGCTCCTTAACATCCCCACTTTGCTGCTTGGAGGTTAGACAGTCTCTTCATGGCAACATACATATGTTCTGTACAAGAACATATCTGCCAAACTGAATGTAGTTGTCTGTATGAGAGAAAAAAAGATACTGCTCTCACCTTCTAACAAAAATGACAAGAGGATGGAACTAGCTCATCGAAGGATGATTAATATGATGTATCTGACAAAACCAGGGAAAAAAATGTTTCCACTTACATGAGGAAAAAGGAAGTCAAGCATATTCGTTCATTAAATCTGATGCTAAAGGGAGACTCTACAAAAGTAAATCACTACCAAAAAGGAATGACTTTGTGCAATACAATGTCCTCAGTTGCTAAGGCAAAAATATATTAAACTTTAAAGCACTAGTTGAAAGAAAGAGCACGGAATTTGAAGATTTTTGAAACTAAATTCTGTCTTTTTATTACCCAACAATGCATATTTATAATACAAAAGGATGACAAAAGTAGAGACTCGAGATGAAATTTGATCATCAGGTATTGATCAATCTAGCCTTAAATAAATGGAACTTATTAAATACAGTTTTATTCACATAAGAAGCAGTATGATAACTCGATGTACCAACAATAGACAAAAGAATCTTTAGCGCTGATCTTTAATTTTACTTATTCTTATTAAATGTTATCAATTATAAATTTGACAAGTACTTTCATTCCAAAAAGTATTTGGGAAGTGTGGGGGAGTGGTTGTGAGGCATCTATGTTGTAACTTTTCTGGTAGCAAATTTGGTTGGGATTTTGTTCATGCCCGATTTGGAGTTGGAAACTGGATGCTCAACATATTGCTGAAACACTTGCTTTCAGGAGGGAAAGGAATTTTGTTTTTGAATGATTTATGGGTTTTGGAATCTACATCTTGGACCAAAATTGAAAAATTTCTTATAGTTTATGACAGTAACTAATAGGTGACGTCCAAAACTTCATTCCTTCAGAAGAGCAATATAAGATGAACATTCTGATGCAGGGACCTAGCTGGAGAGATTGGGTGTGGCCATTTGGTAAGGCTCTTTATTTTTATGATACCAGGAGGATTTATCGTCTGCTTTGCAAGAAGTTGCACTTAGCCCCTACTTTGAATCCTAGATGGCCTTTGATGGATCCTGAAAAGAGATGAATTGAGAGATTGCATAGTCTGTGGACCCTCAAAATCTCTGTTAAGCTCCGAGTCTTTGGCTGGTTCATTATTTATCAAGGTTGTCAACAAAGGTTCGCCTAGCCAAAAGTGGATTCACAGATAACAGGTGCTTAGTGTGTGGGAAGGAGGAAAACCTCAACCATATTATGTGGAACTCCAAATTTGCACTAGATTGTTGGCATTAAGTTCGCCTTCAAGTTTCCTCTATTTTCCAAGGCACCATCCATTTGTGTGCATTGCTTCTTGGGGATTCAAAACAATTGGTTTTATTCATCTTCTTGGTTCTATGGAATTGTATTACAGTTTTTGCTCCGCTTTTTCTTTGGAAAAAGCAACGCAAAAGTATTTTTGATGAAGCCGCTTGTCCTTGCTCTCAGAAGAGCAAGCGACTACGTTCCTTCCTCAGGCAAAGTCAATCCTTCGACAGTGCTGCTATTACATACGTAATTACGGAGTCGTGTAAGTTTTTATCTCTTCCTTTCTTGAATCTCGTTGAGAAGAGGTATGCTGTCAATTGCTTGCGAAGGCTACTTGTTGATTTGTATGCTTAAGAAGCAAGATGCTTCTGCTTATTCCAATTTGATATCAGTCTCAGTAGTGCTGAGAAGAGCTTGATTTTACGTTTGCCCATGCTCTTTTATATATTGTTCTACTTTTTCATATATTTTTGTGTAAGGTAAGCAGTGTTTTCTCATATAAATTTAATCTTATATTCTGTTTTATGTAGAGAATGTGCATTTACCTAGTTTTGCATGTATGGATCTTATTGTACTTAACTAATTACAGTCCATGAAAAATGTGTGTATGTCTTTTTTACGAAGACTTCAACATGCATGCACTACATAGGCTCAAATTATATCTTTGCTTTAAAGATGCTTTCGTTGCTAATCTGGCATTTCTGACATGGTCATATCAAGCATGTACTTGAAGCTTTCAATATTTTTCTTGCTTAATCCCTTAGAAAAAATTAAAATATCTACTTGTTAATCTTGTGATATGCAATAGATCAATTCAATCTGCTTGTTTTGCACTTTTCTCTTTTGTAGTAATGCTGAAACTCAATGTCGTAGGTCCTGGCATGAAACACAGCTTCGTGATGATTGGATAATGCATGATTATCACAAAAGGGAGGCGTGGCTTGCTAGAATATTCAATTTCTATATTTGTAGAGATAAGTGTTAAACGAGAAATGGTTTATGTGCTTTAAAATAGTAGAAAACACTAAAAAGCTATGCAAATGCAAGAAATGCAAAAAGACTGTCTTCAGTGACCAAATTTGAAACAATTTTGTATTATATGTATGTATCTGAGAAAAACACTGAATTTTATGAGAATTTTCTATAATATGCCTTATCTCAGGTTTGTATGCTATGATAAGTCTAACATGATATCTGAATCATTATCAGGCCCGTGAGCCTGTGATGAAGTTTGGTTTAAGGGGGTTGTATACCACAAGTTGGAGTGACATATCTAAAAGAGATTGTCCGAGCAAAGTGACATCCGTCAAAGGTTTTGCTGTCTTTTTTTATGTTTTTATTTTCTTTGTGGAATTTATTGCTTGTAGCGTATAGAGTCTAGACCCTAGTATTGTGCTTATTCCAAATTTAGCCATTGTTATGTATCACTTCCATGTACCAACCTTCCTGCATAGTGACTTGGTAAGAGAAGTCTGATTCTGTGTTGTAGATGTCTGGACTCCGACCCAATCTGCATTGCTGAGCGAATGGTTTGATTTTAGTTCCAACAGATTGTCAAGACGTCTCGTTTTGCATATTTCATTGCTGTACAAACAATTTGATGTAGAGTGTGGAGCATGGTCTGATTGACAACTTTAGTTTGCCCATTTGTTCTAGGATGAAAATAGATAGAAAATCATAATGACAGGCAAGAATCTTCCATGATGAATCTCAAAGTGATCAAGAAATTTTGGGCCATGTTTTGAAATAATGTAAGTGAAAACCCACATAAAAATATAGGTATGCCACTGTAGGAGCAGATATATACCTCTTACAAGGAATGAAAACATCCACTTTAGAAAATGTACATACAATGACAAAAATGCAACCAATGTCTTTGGAGTTTTGGGCAATTTGCCGATGAAATCCATGGGAATGGATTCCTATAGTCCAGAGGTTATCAACAAAGGTTGATACAGTCCATGCTTTTGATTTGGAGGCTTGGATTGACTATAAGGGAACATTTGCAAATGCAAATGATTTTCGAAGATGGTATTGTTTTAAGAAGGTTTAGTTCTGTAAGTCTTGGTATGCCACTGCCAGTTGAAGTAGCAATGTATTTTCGAGTTATGTCAATAGGTTGATAGGTAGACTCCAAATCTGAGATAGCAAGACGGTTATGTGGATACAATGAATTTGAAAGTTGTACTTCTTGTGTATCTGCTGTGGCCGGGCGCAAAATTACTAATAATATTACTCATTTCTGTTTTAAAAAAGAAGAAGAAAAACTGGACAGTGAGTCCAAAGTTCATCTAGAAAATTGTGTCTTCATGGCAATTTTCCAGACATTTGCCTAACTCTATGTGAACCTTGTGTTAACCTAAACCATGCCAGTTTTCGAAGTAGATGACACTGATGATTTGGCTGATCAGGTCATCTCTTTCTTGTGAAAAAGGTAACAGTTCTTGCCTGTGATCTTGTTTAGGGGTGTGTAATCCTTACCTTGTCTCCACCAATGTTGCACGAAGCGGGAGCGAAGCGGAAGCGCAAAGCGGAAGCGCGGAAGCGTCATTTTCCAAAAATCTAGGAAGCGAAGCGTCCGCGGAAGCGTCTGCTATATATATATATATATTTTTTATTTTTTTGCATTTATACTCAAAACAATTATCCCAAATACCAAATTAATTGTAGAAGACATGAAAACATGCATATTTTTGCATAAATCAAGATAGATATGGCATCCATGATTCCATTGTAGTTACTAGTATGTACAACAATCATCTATATTCTAGCTATTACAAACATACATCAATTTTTTAAGCATATTATAAAACATAAAACATAGAGCATATTATGATTTATCTAGCAAGTGAGCAACTGTCAACATTTGTCATGTCCAAAATTCAAATAATAATGTTTACAAAATAGGTCACTTGGTCACCACCAAGACAAAAAGGTTCAAAATTCAAATCCAAGTCTACAAGTCTAATGAGTAATCTATGACAAAAAGTAGTAGATTGTGAATATATCTACTAATCTCCCCTCCTTCCACCACGAATAGAACGTGGTGGTGGGCCTCCACGTGGTGGTAATGAAGAAGATGGTGGCTGTGGAAGTCGTGGCACTGAAGCTGATGAAGAAGAACCCCCTGCTGTTGGTGTTGAACCATGGAACCTAGGAGTAGGAACCAAGGGACCAGGTGGGGGTGGGTGTGCCATATCACGGTCATCATCATCCTGGAATCGCTCAAAAAATTCATGCAAAAAAAAAAACACTAGTTAACAAAAAAATTAAAAACATGAATTAGAGAAATGCTTTATAAGGGAAAATTGGAAAATTCATACCACAATGGACATACCTGGATAAGAGCATCCTCTAATTGCTCTAGTCGCAACACTCCATCCTCCAAATTGGGCTCCTCTGGATTCTTGTCCCAAATCAACAAGTCTTTATTAGTCTTTGCATCTTCACAGTAATGGGACAACAATCGCAAGTTGTAATGAACATAAACCAAGCTCTCTGCCCGGTCTAAACTCAACCTGTTCCTTTTAACACTGTGTATGAAAGAATAAGAGCTCCAACACCTATCTGCAGAAGAAGTGTTTACCACCTGTGATAGCACCCGCAATGCCAAACTCTGTAGAAGTGGAGTACCCCCTCCATG
>APFE030852929.1:39950-66861 GCA_000404065.3 Pinus taeda | reverse complement strand
TCCTCCTTCTCTTCTCCTCTCCTCTCTTCTCTTCTCCAACTCTCATAAACTCAAAGTGAGAAAATGAGAAGAGAATGGGGGCTTTATTCTTTTCTAAACTCACCCTAACCCACCCCCTCATGTTTAGTTAGGTTAATTTAAAAAAAAAATTAAAAAAAAATTAAGTTAAATCGCTGCCCCGCGGGTTGCGCCTGGGTGGCGTGCGGGTAGCGTGCGCTTCCGGGCAGGTTGCGTGGCGCCACCCCATGCCCGAAGCGCCTCCGGAATCGCGTTTCTGGGGCAACGCCTCCTCAAATGGCAGGAATCGCCTAAAAATGACGGAATCGCGCCACCTAATTTTTGGAAGCGCGCTTCGCCTATCGATTCCGGGACGCTTCGCTTCGAGTCGCGCTTCGGGCTTAGGATCCGGGGGGGGGGGGCGATTCCTGCAACTATGGTCTCCACTCATTCTACACTTTTTTAGTACCTACTATTGTTGCTCATGGAGAGATGCTAGGCTTGATCTTCTTGTCCTCTAATAGCTGCCTAATTTGTCTTTCGATCTTTGCACTCTCAATAGGTGTGGTTCTATATGGAGGTTGATTTGGAAATGAAGAACTTGGAATGAAATCATTAGATTGCTTGACAAAGAAAGGATTGAAGTCATATGGGTCCTTAAAAGAAAATCAATATGGAAGTCTATAAGGGCTTGACTATCTTATGCATGAAGTTTATCTTTTAATGTCCTCTTTAAGTTGTTGGATCGCACAAAGTCATGAATTTGTCCCAGTCAACTTGTTTCACAACCTACCTAGCATAAAGTGAGGAGTTGACAAGTGGGGATGTAAGTTTGTATACCTTTCCATCTATTGGAATTTCTAAGTCTCACTGTTAGAAACCCTTCATGTACTTTTCTGATTTGTTTCTACCTACTTGTTTTGATTAATTAACAAGTTATTTACCATGTAAATACTGAAAATAAATACAAGTACATGCTCAACACATTACAGATCATCAACTGAAGGAAACAAAACAAGCACACAAGTGACATTGTTGTTTTTGGACTAATGTCCCTGGAAAAGCCCAATGCCGGAAAACCGGTGTAGCTATTTGAGGGTTTTTTATTATTAAGCAGTTTCAGAATACAATCTGGGTTCCAAAAGCGGCTCACCCAACAGAGAATAATCTCAGCAGTAGTACCTCTCCTTCGGAGATAGATATTTCGGTTGAAACCCTGGATAAATACTCCGATAGCTCCTAGCTCCAATCTGCCCCACGAAAAACCTTAGCGTCAGCCTGTAGGGACTGCGTTAGCCCTTTCTGGCCCAGCGTTTGCCCAGCGTCAACCTAGCTCGCCTTGCGTTAGCCTTTGGAGGCACTGCGTCAGCCCTTAGAGCCTTTTGTGTCACCCACGTTGGCTCTCTGAGGCACTGTGCAACTCTTGGCTGCCTCTACATCCCTCTCTCCCGACTTCTGTGCTGATCCTCTCGGTACTATCTTCGCCTCTTTGCTTCTGTATTCATCGCCCCTCAATTGCAACACTGATCACTCTTTTGACTTCGTCAGCAAACCCTGCCCTAGAAAATCGAAATCTTGATCAACTCGGTGTATTCTCCAAGTGACCCTCAAGCCTCCTCTTATACTTTTCTCGTTGACAATTCAACGGCTGAGATAAGTCCCTAATCAACCACTAAAATAAAGTCTGGCTTGATCCAGGACTCTTCTAACACAGTTTTATATTAATTCACATTAATATTTTATTTTCCCTAAGTTTAGACTTAGGGACTCCATTAAAAATATTAATTATTTTAATATCTCCCAAACTGTTTAGAATATGCCCAAACCATTTCTAGGTATTGGAGATCTCATGTGCTTTAGCCTCTCCACCAATTTTCGTGGCTAGAGCACATCTGATGCTACCCCAAATCAACACTCCCTTTTAGCGAGGACTGTGCTCTAGTAATACTCCTAATGGAACATCACTCTGGTCATTCAACTTCTTCTTCTTCACAGTTCAACAGAGTAGAGCAGTGAATTGATGGCAGAGATAGTACCGATTGGCACATGGATTAGCAGATGGAGTTCTCCCTAGTTGAGAGGGAGTGTTAAATTGGCAACTAGGGCCAAACTCCACATGGGTCATCTTATTTATGATAGTTGATATTTTTCTTGGATTCTTCTCGTCCGAGAGGTGTAGGATTGATCTAAAGATCATCCGATTTCGACATGTACAAATGAAGTTATGAATTTATTTTGATTATGGTCAAATTATCAAGGTCAACCTCTTCTATATGTTGGCTCACCTAATCCAATAGTCACGTCTCTTGACCCTCACTGATTGGTATATATAGAGGTGCTTTCTCCCTCGTTTGAATCATCCAATAAGGCTATATACCTCTGAAATTTTCGGTGGAGAAATGTGAGCCTAAGTTGCAGCAAGGAGAGCTTAAGGACAACATGGAAGAGGGCAAAAAGGTCAGCATACTTCTATGATTGGGCTGCAGGAGCTGTAGGGACAGCATGGCACATTTGAAGGGTTGTTTTGCTTGTGTTAAGGGTTGTTCTTTGGCTGGATTTGCAGGACATAATTGGAGCCTAACCGCAGTAAGAAGAAACCTAAAGACAACGTGAGAAAAGCCTAAGGGACAACATGGTTTCTCTGTTTGCTGTAGGTGACAGCGTGGAGGAGAAAGGACTGTTTTAAGGTGTGAATAGGGCTGTCTTCAGTGCGAATTAGGGCCAACGTGAAGTGTTGTCTAGATCGAGGAAAATGGAAGGATAAACGCAGTTGTTGAGGGCATTTGTGTGGGTCTGTTGTGGACAAAAGCTACAAGAAGTCGCTGAGCTAGGCCGCAGGCCATAGCCAACAACTTGAGGCTGTTCTAGGTGCTGCGTTAAGGGTTATCCAACCAACAAGGAGCAACGTGGTGATGCTTGTGATGCAGTGAAGGAAGGAGGGTCTTGTGGAAGGAAAGCTGTAGTCCTCTAGGTGACTGTTGGAGTAGTTTAGGGTTGACATATTTCTGTGTTTATTCCTTAAACAATATTCAAAAGTGCAGTATAGAAATCTTCAACCCTTGGTGCCAGAATTGAAATTTCATTGAGTCAACTTCATGGTTAAGAATCTTGATGTCAGATCTCCTATTTGGCAAGTTAGTATTGACTTTAAATAATTGTACTCTCTCTCTCTGCTGAACTATTGAAGAATATATATAAGAAGAATTGATCAAGGGTTTCCCCACATTGGGGTTTGTCCCCGGCTGGTGCCACATCTTGTGTCCTCTTGTCTTGGCTTGTCTTCTACTGTTTATGTTTATGTTTATGTTCTGTTTGCATTTTACTATCATGTTGATGTGATTGCTAATCTGGATATGGATATTGGGTTAATAGAGAAATTGAAGTAAAAATGCTCTAAAGCATAGAACATACCATTGTTTCCTAAATTTAACAATTTGCGACTCATTCACATTGATATGAATGGGGATGAGTTGAGGTTGATAATGCATCCAACAACTATTGCGAGATAAGATCTTTGTAGCTGTCATTATTCATGATGACATATGCTACCTTGTGTTTGATTTGGCAGTTGTGACTACGAAGGGCTTTTCCTCTTTCTAGCATAAAAGTCTTTGGCCCTAAGGACTAGTTAAGCATAAGAGGAGTGAGGCTTACATCAAATTTAAGAATCTCCTATCTCGTATTATTGTTCAACAAGGAGGGATTTGGCCATCTTTGCCTGCAATATTGGACATTTTGCATTGGTGTAGTTGGGCTTCTTATCATATATGTGCTATACCTTTTCTTCTTGTTATGAGTAAAAGAGGTGGTATTGACTATCCTCTTACTTTGAACACTATTGCTGGGCATGGTCCTTGTGGTTGACAGAGAAGGGAAGAAGAAGATATGGATCTTGTTTTCTCTAAGTATTATGAAGATTGCGAGTGGGCTTGTGAAAATTGGCTTTAGTGCTTGACTCAATCTAAAAAGCATGTTCTAAAGAAGAAATGAGGGAGAGCACTATTTTTTTTTCTTTCTTATTTGGAATTAAAATAGAATTAAATTTGATTACGAGAGTCTCTTTAGGATCTTATACCTCTAACTCGATATAAGGATGATTAAATTGGTGATCATATTATTGGATAGTCTGATTGAGTGATTGTTAGTGTTGCAACCAATGGTAAACATGGTGTCCTTTTATCCAAGTGGTAGAAATACTTTCGAATTGTAGCTTTTGAAATCATTCAATTATTGGACAAATTACTAGTTTGTGGTGGTCTATAGTTGTATGAGACTGCCGCTAGCAAGTGAGGGCTTGTTTTTCTCGATGTACTTTAGAGACAATAGTCTTTTGTGTTCTAGTCATGTTCTAGACACTAATCTTTTTGTGTAGACATGAGACCTTGTTTTGCTTGTAAATGAAAGCTATTTGCACATTGTATGGGGAGTGCCTTGCGTGAGGAGGTGCCATGTGTCTTTAGTGGTACCTTCAAACCCTTTGACTAAGTCAAAACTACCTTTAAAAGAAGAGCGCTCCATTTGGGAAGTTTTCTAGTAGCTTCTTAATGATACTTTAATGAAAAGGAGGTTGGTGGAAGACTATTTTATTATTTTTCCTCCTTTGACCACATTACCCTAGGTTTTAAGGAGGTGCTATAAAAGGAGACAAGGATTCCTTTCTAAGGGTGAACTCGTGTGATTCTTTACAAGCCATGTACATTGTTTTTTGTAGGCAAGAGAGAAAGGGCTAATGATAGGGTTGTACTTTCAAGTTTCATCTTGTTCTTTTTTTCTTGTAGGTCATGTTGCCGCCTCACTTACACACCTAAGTTAATGTGGGAAAAATCCTCAACCCCACTAGGTGTGGCCTTGGTGGCAAAGCTTAGAGAAGGGGTTGTCACCTAATCCCAACTCTCTCTGTCTAGTCTTTCTCCTAGCTAAAGCTAAGGGGGGCAGACCCTAAGGAAGGTTTCTAAAGGGAAGCTTGTTAAACTAACAAGTTCTAGGAGATAGTTAGCACATCAATTAGAGCATTTACCATTCCACAACTAAAAAAGATAACTTGAAGCAAATAAATGATTAGCAAGAACAAATAACTATGAGCATACAAATGTTGACAATGTAGATATAACAAATAGATTCAATAAGATGGATCTTGCAAGGAAAGTATATGTGAGTAGACTAGTGCCGATATAATATACTTGCAAGAGATATATGCTCAAGGTGAAATCACAATACTTGCACGTAAAATATATTTTTCAAGATACAATAAGTTGCAAGAATGGAAAGTTGCAAAGCAAATGTTAGTGAATCAATCCAGAACCACACTATCTAAAGACTTACTTACAACCTTGAAAGATGAGCAACTATATAGAAAGTGAGACTTGCAAGTGAACACAATTTGTGCTTGAAAATGAAAATTGCTCAAATATGATATAATGGCATCAAAGAAAACTTAACATGAGCATGTAAATGAAATGGACAAGTACATAAAGTAAAATGCTTGCAAGTAAAATAAATGTAGATGCTCACAATCCAACTTGTATGTATTTGAGAAAGAGCTCAAATGATAACCAATTACATGCAAGGTGAAACAAAATTGTAAGTGTGTGTGTGAAACAAAGTGTTCTTGGTTGATTTTAATTAATTCCTATTCTAGGGTGATATCTTCCCCTCAACTCCTTTAACTTTGTAAGTACTACGGGTGAGTTGCAAGAAGGTTAGGACAAGGAGGCACTAGTCCATTGTTAGCGATACCCGTCTAGTTCCTCTTGTAATCCGCATGCCTTCGTTCCTACAAGGGGACTAAGCTACACAAGAGAACTGCGAAGTCATACCTTTTAACTTTTCTTCCAAACACAAATCAAGGAAGTTGAATGAAAATTAGGGAAGATTTGTCCTAAATGTCTATCAACCAAGCTTATGCTTGGAGGTTAATTTTAGTAGTGCAAGTTGTGATGCAATGGTGTTTTGCAAGTAAATATAGTATCCCAAAATGTAAAGTGTTGCAAGATGTCTCAAGGAAATATACTCGTTAACAAATTTTAGAAATTAAATACTTGCATAAACCAATGAAGTGAAAACTAAAAGATGCTAGAAACATGGGAAAAAAGGAAGATGCTAGAATATGGCAGCAAATGAAGTGTTAAGATCAGCAAATCAACATGAGATATGGAGCAACATTACATGTGAACATGATCATGAAATTAAACTATGAATTTAAGAGCATGAAAGAAGATATATGTCAACAAGAAGAACAAGTTATATCAGCTGCAAAATTAGATTAGAAATTGCTCCCAAAAGACGAGATAAAGTGAGAAGATGAATTCCTTAAATTAACCAAAGTGAGAGAGTGAAATGTTAGATCTATGGCATGTGAAAAGCAAAAATAAAATTGTAGAAAATTAAGTCAACTTAAGCAAAATTTCAGATCAACACATGCAAAGATCCTGTTCCAAGAGAGGGGTGGGATGCTAAGAGGATGATCCTCAAGCTGCCTCAAAGAAATTTTGTTATTTTATTAAAATGACAAAGCCCTCTAATGAAAAGAGGACTTGCATTCTTGAGGGGAGTTTACAAAGGGGCTCCAAGAGCAATTACTCCTCGAAATAAATTAAATATAAAGGAAGAACAATTATGAAAGCTTCCAACAAAGTAGAATGAGAAGTCCCCAAATGGGACACTTTGCTTTCCTCAAGATGTATGATTTCTCAACCAATGGGTTCTCAAAAGGAAGCTCCTTGTTATGGAAGATGAAAGAGAGGGAAGTAGAGAAGAATTTGAACAAGCTCCAATGAGATGTTTGATCTTCAAACAATGCTCCTCAAAATTAAACCTTCCAATCCTCCTCGAGATCTACACAAGGCAAGAAAGAGAAACAGGTTAGCTTCATGATTATTTTTAAAGTAGTAATGTACAATATAGAACAAATGCATGCAGCAAGAGAGAGTCTCTCTAGTGTAAGCAAGGAAAGTCTAAGCCTTTCCAAAAGCTCTTAAAAAGCTAGATAAGTCAACTAAAGCACATAACATTGATCAAGAAAGATTTTAAATTTAGATTTTGTGATCTTAGTAAACCAAGGTAAGAAAAACTCCCTCTTTCGATTTCTTTTGATGAGATCTTTGAGAACGAATTGATTGGGTCCTACTCTTGCTTTTGATAGTGAGTTTGTCTATATGAAGGGTTACCCCATGCCCAAGCAAATCCTTCAACAAATTCTTAAATTTCATCATACTTGAAAGAGATGTTAGCACTCATAATGTTAGTTTTTGTAGCATCAGAGGTGTTCTAGTCTCGAAACTTTGTGGAGAGGCTAAAACACAAGAGTTCTCCATAACCCATAAATTGTTTGTGGAAATTCCACCTAGAAGTTGTTAATCTAGGTTGTCATTGATGTCAATAATTGATTGTTGATATAGCAGTGACTGGATGGCAAATATTCCGGAAGATGCCAGAAGATGAATGGCAAATATTCTTGAAGATGCCAGAAGATGACTACAACTCTTGTTTAAGATGGTGAAGTGTCAATCATGCTATGACATGTCTACATGATAACTTATGTGGACCACACTTGATGAACATGTTTGGAAGATTAGATGATGATGAAGAAAGACTACACGCTGCATCTGATGCTATTGATGACATTTATGAGCCTATGAGCTTTGATGAAGAAGCCTAACAAAATGAAGCCATCCATGAAGAAGAAGTTCATCCATGAATAATATAACTGTCATCCATTTCTGCACTAAATAATAACTAGTCACATTAAAAAACATTTTTCACCTCCTTAGAGGCAGAATCTCACCATGAGGCCTAGACCATCTTATAGAGCATAATTTTGCCTTTCCAATGAACTATTATAGCCCTTGAAACTTCTAATAGTTTAGGAGAAATTGATTTTTAAAGATTAAATTAATTCTCTACCTATTGAGCCGACCTGTATTAAGACAAGTCATGTCGGCTTGACTTAGAAGACGTGACTGTTCATTGTGAGGATGCAAAACCTGTATAAATAAGAGGTTAGACCTCTGTTTCAAGGACAAGAATTCGGTGAAAAATATAGTCAAGGAATTCGGACGTAGAAGAAGAACAAGGAACAAAAAGTTCACATCTTGTGAACTTGATATCAAAGTCAAGGGCAGTCTCAGCACAAAACGAAGATTATCTACACCAAAGGAGTGCGGACTTCTGGACAGATCCTGTGGCAGTTTTAGTGCGGTCTCGGGTTATAGTTTAGTAGTAAAATATTGCGGAATGTACAACAATGAAACTCCTCTGTTAATGACTATAGTCTAGTGTAAGTATCGGCTAGGGACAATGTGAAAGTGGACAATATTAATTGCGGCCTTGTGACAACGTGAGAGACACACAATTTAAGAATATATCTCTTGGTCTAGGGACAAATTTGGAGAAGGAGCATCTGCAGACCGTGACAAACACTTGTGCATCATTAACTCGGATTTAGTGGTGACAGCAAATTCCTTGCACGGATAACAACATACTTTTATAGTGGTGACCTTTTTTGCTTTGACTGGTGTCTCCATACAGAGGTGTGGTAATTAATTTTGAACAGGTTCAGATTAGGAGCAAAAGCATAGACTGATGTAAGTACAGTAGCTTGGTCTCCATAGCTGGATTATACCAGGATCCTTGAATGAAGTAAAGACGGTGAAAATTCCAGTCAAGCTGAATGGTGAAGATAATGAAGCATTTCAAGTAAGTTATAATTACATTCTCTATTAAAAGCAATAGGATTGGTGTCTTTGGAGTTGGTGCTCCTAAACTCAAGGTTGGTGCCTTGGATGTAATATTCCTAATTAGCCATGGCTAATTGGAATATTCGATTTTGCTTATTTTTGCCTTATATAGTTATTTATGAATAAAAAGGTGAGGGAAAGGGGACCTGACTCTCTTTTAGAATAAAAGTCACTCCTAGTAGCACAACGTTGTGACTTAAAAGGGAGCCAAGGGGGCCAAAGGGGGACGCAGAGATGGAGCCCACACAGACACTTGGAGGGATTGCACAAGAGGGAAGAAACACGTGGCAAGAGAGGAATTACGCTGGAGAAGGTGGGCCTTGGGATTGAGAGAGGCAAAGGCTATAAAGGAGAGAGGAGCTTCCTCATTTTGGCATTAGATTATGTGCATTTGAGCTAGTCACTTTGACTTAGAGCATGTTGGCTATTTAGCTAGTCTGCAACGCTGTTTAGTGCATTGAGTGTCTCCGTTCGAAGATCTTACCCTTAGCCTTGGGGGACTTCGAGTGCCTGCTCGGGCAAGGTATTTCCATTAGCATTTTTGCAGTAGTTTCATCAACATTTTTTGTAGGAGGATTGAGCATTTTGGAGGACTGCGCAGCACTGAGAGGGATGATGCAGTTCTTTCTAGCAGGAGTTCTGGATTGAGGGTTTGCAGTAGGATTTGTGCTTGGAGATTGAGCAGGGGATCAGCCTTTGCGTATTGGAGGGTTTTGGCAGAGGTTTCAGGTAGATTACTGGAGAGTTTCATTCAGTGGCAGCGCAGAGCATTGAGGGACTGTGCAGAACCCCAAGGGGGTGATTTTCGGGGGTCGGTCGTTTCAGAAAAGCTTTTTGGGTTTCTTGAGTAGAGTCCGATTCCAGAGTTTCAACCTTTTCTGAGGAGGGGAACAACCCCAAATCCTCATTTGATTTCCAGCAGCAGCAGCACGACAGTGTCCCAGCAGCTGGGACGCAGATCAGAGAGAGGCCATTCCTTTGCTATTTTGAGTGTATTTCTTCAATTGCCTTGTGCAAGTCGAGGTGCCATCTTTCTGATCACCTCCTGTACTCATTCTATTGCTCAGTATAATAAAATGGCTTAGCATTTCTCTATGCATTTCTTGAGTATCAGCTTATATTTCACGTTTATATTATTTGTACCTATTTGTGTGGAGTTACTGGGGTTTTGGGGAATATCTCTGAAACGGGATATTACAGTGGTATCAGAGCATAGATCTGGCTCAGCCTGTGGAGCTAGCAATCTATGACACCGGGGGAAAAACCCTACATATGTTACAGAGGTAGGAGATACATAGACACTAGGCGTAGGTTGGAGAATACCTACGGAGAGGGAGATTGTGTTCTTGTAGTGGACGCAGAACAGGAGGAGCCTGTGGTGGACGCAGAGTAGAAGGATTCGATGGTAGACGAGGACGGGAAGAGATTTGCGGATATGCTCCTCAAATCAGTGCGGGATCTGTCGAGACAGATTGAGGTGATGGGGCAAAGATTCACAACAGTAGAGGCCAGACAGTGTGAGAGCCCACGAGTTTTTCAGATTGGTGAGGGATCAGGTGCATCCCATCATTTGCCAGAACAGCATGATATTGCGCAGCAGGTGGCCTCGCATGCCCCTACACGCTCTACCATGCCCACTTTCTTAGGAGTAGACATGGGGGCCAGAGCCCAGCAGGAGGCAGAGCCTGGTCATATGGGCGATTATTTTGCAGAGTACCAGGCCTATGGGCAGGAGTTCAGGGATGCTCTTTCATTTAGAGACTTTGTTCATCTCTAGCGGGATAGTAGACCCCGTGACCATCATAGAGGGTACCAGCATTACCATGATGGTGACACCCACCGTGCAGCGAGTAGATTCCACTTGCCTACGTTTGATGGTTCATCAAACAGTTTGGCAAAGTCTTGGGTGGAGAAGTTGGACATTTATTTCCAACTTAACCAGATTTCGGAGACAGAGGCCATCAAGGTGGCAACATTGCATTTGGATGGTGAGGCTCAGGATTGGTGGTTTCATGGGATGGTTACACTCAGACACACCACAATGACGACATATGCCGAGTTCATCAAGAGATTGATGGAGCGATTTGATCGGAGGGATCCAAAGCAGCATTTTGTTGAGTTGACGAAGCTCAAACAGGCAGGGAGCCTAGAGACCTACATTGCAGATTTCTTGAGGGTCTCAGTGGTGGTGCCAGATTTATTCACGACACGGAGATTCTATATGAATGTTGAGGGGTTAGCAGAGCCACTTCGGGGTTTAGTCCGATCCACTAGACCAGCGACACTCCAGGACGCTACTAACAGGACCCGGGACGTACAGGATGTCTTACCCAGGACCCGAACACCTTACCCCCAGAGACCGACTTTCCAGTCTAAGGGGAAGGATATGAGGATTCCACCTCCAAAGGGGAATCCAGGGCAAGCACAGATTAATGATGGTGCCAGGAGGGAGCTGAAGAAGAAGCGATTGTGCTTCACTTGTCAGGAGCCGTGGGCACCAGGACATAGATTTGTTGCTGGCAAAGCACATTTTATTGAGGTCTTCTCTGAGAGCAGTGGGGAAGAGGATGATGGGGATGATGTGGAGGCAGGAGATAGTCATGCCGTGCAGGGACCTTTACTGCCTCCATCGCCAGCAGTAGGTGGTGCATCCTTTGCACCTACTGGAGGGGCCCTTGCAGCGTTGCGAGGAGTTCCCAAGTATCTGACGCTACGCGTATGGGCGATAGTACGTGGCCAACGAGTATCAGTTTTGGTTGACAGTGGGGCAACCCACAACTTCATCGATGCACAGATGGTTGAGCGGAGAGGTATACAGACAAAGAGCTTCGATGGGTTTTTAGTCTTGGCCTGAGGAGATCAGACCATGTTGTGTGCTCGTTATGTTCCAGAGTTGTCAGTGACGATGGGCACCTACACATTGACCAATCACTTTTTCGTGGTCGATATTCCGGACACCAATATAATACTGGGTGTTCAGTGGCTTATCACTCTAGGGAAGGTCACGACAGATTGGAAGACCCTAGAGGTGGAGTGGGATGATGAGAAGACAGGGAGGCATGAGAAGATATGGGGACAACACAGATATCCGCTTCAGATTGTTTCAGCTCATCGGTTGGAGGCAGTCTTTTGAAAGGGGGACGTAGAGTGGGCAATGGAGCTGCGTGCATCAGAGGCAGGGACTACAGGGCAGGTAGTACATTCGAAGATACAGTCCATCCTTGACCGGTATGCCATAGTGTTTGGGGAGATTCCACCGGGACAGCCACCGGATCAGGGGTTTGAGCACACCATCGAGCTTGAGCAGGGCATACAGGTAGTGATTACCACCCCTATAGGCACCCCAAGGCCTATCGGGATGAGATTGAGCGGGCTATCCAAGAGTTGCTGGCTCTTGGGCACATTCGGCCAAGCACGAGTCCTTTCGCTTCTTCTGTAGTGTTGGTGAAGAAGAAGGACGACACATTGAGAATGTGCATTGACTACAGGGCCTTGAACAAGAAGACACTGAAGAACAGGTACCCCATACCCAGGATCGACGAGTTGATGGATAAGTTGAGAGGAGCACGGTTCTTCTCAAAGATTGATTTGAGATTTGGGTACCATCAGATTTGCGTGAGGGAGCAGGACATTCCCAAGGCCGCCTTTAGGTGTCACTATGGGCACTTTGAGTTCTTGGTGATGCCCTTTGGGCTAACCAACGCCCCCGCTACATTTCAGTCCTGCATGAATCATATCTTCCGCAGTCACTTAAGGAAGTTTGTGTTGGTATTCTTTGATGACATTCTCATTTACAGCAGGACTTAGGAGGAGCATCTCCAGCACATTGAGACAGTGTTGCGTATCTTGCAGGAGCAACGATTCTATGCCAAACTTTCCAAGTGTGAGTTTGGGTTGACGAAGATGTTGTATTTGGGGCACATCATAGGGGTGGATGGAGTGAGAGTCCACGAGGAGAAGATTAGGGCCGTTAGAGAGTGGCTGGAGCCGAGAAACGTGACAAAACTCCTGGGATTCATTGGCATTTGTACTTACTACTGGAAGTTCGTCAAGAGTTTCTCACAGCTTGCTGCACTCCTGACAGATTTGACGAGGAAGGGGGCTTTCAGTTGGTCGGATACAACGCAGAGAGCCTTTGATAGGCTCAAGGAGGTTATGAGCAGCTGCCTAGTGCTTGCATTGCCAGATTTCACACAGCCCTTTGTGTTGGAGTGTGACGCGTCTGGAGAGGGGATCGGTGCAGTATTGATGCAGGGAGGTCACCCTATAGCCTATGAGAGCCAGAAGCTCCTTCCGCACGAGAGGTTGTATTCTAGATACGACAAGGAGATGCTGGCCATCATGCATGCATTGGCCAAGTTCCGACAATATTTAGTGGGTAACAGGTTTAGGGTGAGGATTGATCACAATAGCCTCAGATTTTTTTTTGGAGCAGAAGCAGCTACAGGAGAGGTAGTAGAAGTGGATCAACAAGATCTAAGCATATGACTTTGACATCAAGTATATCAAGGGTAAGAACAATGTGGTAGCAAGTGCTCTTTCACGTAGACCAGCCACGTTGTCTCTTATGAGCTTGGACACAGACTGGAGGGCTCGACTCTTAGTAGAGTACTCCAAGGACAGGTTTGCATGTGAGGTTTTGGATGGGCAGGTGGCGGATGACAGGTACAGGGTGGTCGATGAGACATCTACTACAGGGATCAGATCTTCTTGACTGAGGGATCTCAGCTCAAGAAGAAGATACTCCAGGCATCACATGATTCACCAATGGCCGGCCATCAAGGGTTTACCAAAGCCTACAGGGCCATCAGAGAGAGGTTCTCATGGAAGGGCCTCAAGGAGGACGTACTCCAACATATTCGGGAGTGCGACGTTTGCGGGTTTATTGCAGCCTCTTCCCATTCCGAAGGGGAAATGGGAGAGTATTTCGATGGACTTCATCACAAGGTTGCCCATGGTACAAGGCAAGGATTGTATCTTTGTCGTCGTTGACCGACTGACTAAGTACGCACATTTCTTTGCCATATCCTACACAGCAGCACAAGTGGCCGAGCTGTTCTTCAGAGAGGTCTTCAGGCTACATGGTCTTCCTAAGACCATCGTTAGTGACAGGGACAACCGTTTCATGGGCGGGTTTTGGCAGGAGCTTTTTCGGCTAGTGGGGACAAAGTTGACACCGAGTAACAACTATCACCCACAGACAGACGGATAGATAGAGATAGTTAACAAGTGGCTGGAGGGCTACTTGCATAACTATGTCAGTGGGTAGCAGAGAGCATGGTTGAAGTGGCTGCATCTAGGGGAGTACTGCTTCAACACTACACATCATATGTCCATTGGTATGTCACCATTCTATGCTTTGTATGGGTATCATCCTTTATCTTTTGTTGACATGATGTTTGGTGATAGCAAGGCTTCGAGAGCCAAGATATGGATCCAAGAGAGTCAGGATATCCTCCGAGCTCTCAAGGATAACATGGTTACAGCGCAGAACCAGCAGACGCTGTATGCTGACAGGGATTGGGTGGAGAGACAGTTTGAGGAAGGGAACATGGTCTACTTACGATTACAACCATAATGATAGTCGTCACTGAAGCAGAAGGGGGTTGAGAAGCTGAAGCCCCGCTTTTATGGGCCATACAAGGTGATACTCAGAATTGGACAAGTTGCATATGAGTTGGAGCTGCCCCACGGCAGCAAGATTCATAGCGTTTTTCATGTATCATGCCTGAAGAAGGCACTGGGGCAGCAAGTGACAGTGATAGATGAGCTACCACCCATGGATGATGAGGGGCATTTGGTGTTGCAGCCAGAGGCTATTATTGATACCAGGGAGAGGCAGCTGCGGAGCAGGACGGTCCGAGAATTCTTGGTGAGGTGGAAGAATTTGCCGGATGAGGATGCCACTTAGGAGAGTGAGAAAATCTTGCAGCATCCATTACTTCAGTTGCTTGAGGACAAGCAACATTTTGTCGGGGGAGACTGTAATATTCCTAATTAGCCATGGCTAATTGGAATATTTGATTTTGCTTATTTTTGCCTTCTATAGTTATTTATGAAGAAAAAAGATAGGGAAAGGGAACATGGCTCACTTTTAGAATAAAAGTCACTCCTAGTAGCACAACGTTGTGACTTAAAGGGGAGCCAAGGGGGCCAAAGGGGGACGCAAAGATGGAGCCCACGCAGACACTTGGAGGGACTGCGCAGGTTGGAAGAAACACGTGGCAAGAGAGGAATTACGCTGGAGAAGGTGGGCATTGGGATTGAGAGAGGCAAAGGCTATAAAGGAGAGAGGAGCTTCCTCATTTTGGCATTGGATTATGTGCATTTGAGCTAGTCACTCCGACTTAGAGCACACTGGCTGTTTAGCTAGTCTGCAACGCTGTTTAGTGCATTGAGTGTCTTCGTTTAGAAATCTCACCCTTAGCCCTGGGGGACTTCGAGTGCCTGCTCGGGCAAGGTATTTCCATCAAAATTTTTGCAGTAGTTTCATCAGCATTTTTGGTAGGAGGATTGAGCATTTTGGAGGACTGCGCAACATTAAGAGGGATGATGCAGCTCCTTCTGGCAGGAGTTCTAGATTGAGGGTTTGCAGTAGGATTTGTGCTGGGAGATTGAGCAGGGGATCAACCCTTGCATATTGGAGGGTTTTGGCAGAGGTTTCATGTAGATTACTGGACAATTTTATTTAGTGGTAGCGCAGAGCATTGAGGGACTGCGCAGAACCCCAAGTGGGTGATTTTCAAGGGTCGGCCATTTCAGAAAAGCTTTTTGGGTTTTTCTGGGTTTCTTGAGTAGAGTCCGATTCCAGAGTTTCAACCTTTTCTGAGGAGGGGAACAACCCCAAATCCTCATTTGATTTCCAGCAGCAGCAGCAACACGATTGTTTCCTAGTAGCTGGGACGCAGATTAGAGATAGGCCATTCCTTTGCCATTTTGAGTGTATTTCTTCACTTGCCTTGTGCAAGTCGAGGTGCCATCTTTCTGATCACCTCCTGTACTCATTCTATTGCTCAGTATAATAAAATGGCTTAGCATTTCTTTCTGCATTTCTTCAGTATCAGGCTATCAGCTTATATTTCACGTTTATATTATTATAAATTGCACCACTGTTATTTTTATCATTTTGAGCTTTCCCGATTATTATATTATTTGTACGTATTTGGGTGGAGTTACTGGGATTTTGGGGAATATCTCTGAAACGGGATATTACGTTGGATGAGATAGGGTCAAAGCCATAGAGGTCGGAGCCTCATCAAAAACCAAGTTGGTGCTTGGGAATAATTATCATACATTGTATTTATTTTTTTATACTCAATAAAATTTTTCTTATACGTTTCTATGATTAAATTGTGAAGAATCTAACTCGTAAAAATAACAATTGAAAGA
The DNA here is from genome assembly GCA_000404065.3 of Pinus taeda. Classification (NCBI taxonomy): domain Eukaryota; kingdom Viridiplantae; phylum Streptophyta; class Pinopsida; order Pinales; family Pinaceae; genus Pinus; species Pinus taeda. The sequence goes on along the minus strand of APFE030852929.1, from coordinate 50,740 downwards.
AAATATTGATTCACCCCCCTCTCAGTATTTCCAACAATTGGTATCGGAGCCAGCTTCTTCATAATTAACCTAACAATTAGAAGAAGGATTCTTAGTCACAATGAAAAATCAAGATGTGTCAGGAAGGCTTTCTTTGTTCGATGGCACACATTTTGGTTTTCGGAAAAGAAAATGTCCTACTACTTCATGTCCCTTGGACCTGAAGTTTGGCATTCGGTTTTGAATGGGTACACTACCCCTTTCACTCTTCCAATTGATCAAGACGAAAGGAAAGCTTACATTGCAAATGCAAATGCCTTAAATTCCATCACTAGTGGAATCACTGATTCTGAATTTACAAAAGTCATGAATTGTGACTCGGCCAAAGAAGTATGGGATAAGCTGGTTAGCTTATATGATGGGGACTCCAAAGTTAAGAAGGCAAAGCTTCAAACTCATAGTAGGCAATTTGAAAGTCTGAAAATGGACGATGAAGAAGATATTGCATCATACTTTCTCTGAGTAGCTGAAGTGGTCAACTCTCTTAAAGGATTGGGAGAAAAGATTGAAGAAAGCACTGTTGTTCAAAAGGTATTAAGATCTCTCCTTAACAGATTTGACTCCAAAGTAAGTGCTAAAGAAGAAATGAAGGTCCTAGATGCTCTCAAGATGGATGAACTTCATGGAATCCTCATTGCCTTTGAGATGAGAAAAGGAATCCCAAGTTTCAAAGATGTAACATTCAAGGCCTCGAAATCAAAAGGGGAAAGAATGGAATACCAACAGTGATGACTCCGATGTTGAATTCGAATTGGCGCAATTTGTACGAAGACTAAAGAAAGGATCCAAGCTAAAAGGTAAGTACCCTCTTATTTGTTTCAAATGTGGAAGAATAAGTCATTATGCTGCAAAATGTCCTCATAAGCATGATAGTGATGATGAGGAGGATTCTAAAAGGATGGTATACAAAAAGTAAGGGTTTAATAAGAAGAATTTCTTCTCTAAGCAAGATGAGTCTGATGAAGATGAATTTGTAGTCATAAAAAAGAAATCAACTAATCATTTCCCTCGTCAGAAAGGAGATAATGATGAATCAGATGAAGAAAATGACTACGCTGGAAGCCAAGAAGTATTATTCATGGCATTCACAAATGATGATGATTCAGGACTTCAATTGACGCGACAAGTGATATGAGAGAATCCCAACACGAACTTTCGATAAAAATTGGCAAGGCCCAAAATGTTGTGAAGCTCTGTTAGAGTGGTCGGGGCTGGCCAATCCCAAATGACTTGGATCTTAGCTGGATCCACATGCATGCCTTGCATATCAATGATGTAGCTTAGAAATTGGACCTTTCTCATGCCAAATGTGAATTTCTCCAAGTTGGCACATAGTTTGTGCTGCCGCAGGGTTTGAAGAACTTGTCGAATGTGTTGCTAGTGCTCCTCACAACTCTTGTTGAAGATGAGGATGTCGTCCAGATAGACAACCACGAACGAGTTGGTAAAGGGTCGTAAGATGTCATCTATCAGCCTCATAAAAGTTGTAGGGGCATTTGTCAACCTGAAAGGCATGACCAACCACTCAAAAAGGCCCTCCTTGGATTTGAAGGCGGTCTTCCATACATTTGTGGGTTCTATTGGAACTTGGTGATACCTAGACTTTAAATCGATCTTGTTAAAATACTTGGCCCCTTTGCGCTGGTGAAGAAGGTCATCAATCCGTGGGATTCGATACCTGTTCCTGACAGTGATTTTATTTAGTGCCTGATAATCAATGCAGAATCTCTAGGTCCCATCCTTCTTCTGTACAAGTACAGTCGGGCTCCCACAAGGTAAGGAACTTGGTTGGATGTGCCCTTTTTGCACCAACTCCTGGATCTGTTGCTTGATTTTCTTCAATTTATAGAATAAAGCGACGGTATATCTACCCATTGGGTAGAGGTGCTCTGGGAGTCGGATCGATCGAATGCTTGACATGACAGTGCGAAGGCACCCCTGTGGGCAAGGAGAAGATGTCTTGGTATTCTTCCATGACCTTATCCAATTGCTTCTGTTGCGTGGTGGGACCCTTTGTAGGGGCCATGGATGTGGCCATGATCTTCCCCTAACTTTGAGAACGAATAAAAAAGAAGACAAATTTCCTGGTCTGGGAGATGATCTTACTACATTGCTTAACAAACATCAAAGAGAGGGCGGTAGGCGAGGCTATCTTTGATATTTCGTATAACTTACTGCCCAAAGTAATTATAATACTACGAGGTCTTGACTCATACACAACATGACGCTTACACAAGTATTGTTGGCCTAATAATGCATCACAAACTTCAAGAGGAGCAACGTTACACTGCACAACATCCGTGAAGGGTTCAATTTTGTAGGGAAGACGACACTACTGGCTAACGCGAAGATCTCGTCCTTGGTGGAGCCACTTATGGTGTATTGCTGTGAGTGTGGTGTGGTCGGTAGGCCCAACCACTTAACGACCTTTGCCGAGATGAGGTTTTTTTGGCTTCCGTTGTCGACAATGAACTGCAGCAGAGACCCCTTCACCCACATCTGTGAGTGGAAGAGACAGTCCCCTTCCTCTAGATCTTCGGGCTCATTCTTCTGGACTTTGGTGGTGGCAACGATGGTAGTGGGCTCCGCATCAATAATCTGCTTCCCTTTGTCATTCCCTTTGTCGGGTTCCGACTCAGAGTCGGAACATGCATCTAACTTTGAAGCCTTTAGCTCGACCACCTATGAGCTTGGCTCGACTCTCACTTATGTTGTGAGTGGGGCTCTTATGGAACTCACACCACTTTCTCGTGTCCTTCATTGTCTTCGTGGTGTTCTTTGCTTGCGGCTTCAGCGGGTTGTCTTGGGTCACCCCGCCTTGGCTTTGTTTTTTGTTCTGCTATTTGGGGGCACCTTTCCCTTGCTTCAGATTCGCAAATCCAAAGTATCGCTTCTTCTCTTTAAATTTGGTCAATACTGATAGCGTATCAATAGGTGACGCAAGAGAGGAGATGTCTAGAAACTCCATCACATCCTGGATGTATTTGTGTAGATAGCCACGGTACTTGAGTACCAGGTGCCTCTCAAAATCCTTGATACCCAACTTCATGCGAAGGGTAGGAAAATATTTGTGAACTTCGACACCTCTTGGTCCCTTCCCTGCTGCAGCGTGGTCCACTTTATGTACTTATCTTCATAGCTCCCGATAGGGTAATACTATTCCTTTATGACGTCTCCGAAAGAATTCCAGGTTGGTGCAGCGAAAAATAATGAGGGTTCCCTCTTGTCCTTCTACTCATAGTAGGTTTCCCACCAGTCCTCGACGTGGGGGGGTGGCTTTGAGGAGTGCAAAAGTAATATTTTCCCTATTGGAAAAATCATGAACTGAAAAATACCCTTCAAACAGATTTAACCATTTATCTACGACATTTGTATCTATCTGGCCTTCAAAAATGGGAATGTCAAAGTTGACTTGTACCTTAAAGGTAGTGGTGCCTCCAAGGTGGTTGTTGGATGAAGATGGGTCGCTTGTGGGCATCCGCTGAAGGATTTGGGAAAAGTTGTCCATTATCGCGTTCCTTTGCCGCTCAAAGGCTTCTTCGAGCAATATTTTGAAATGATCTCCTGCTCCCTCGTCTTTCTTTTCTTCCTACATGGCAGACCGTTAGGATTAGCGAGGCCAGTCTTGCAAATGTTCAACCAGCTCAAGCCCTAACTCCTTATACCTCGACCTCTTTGGGGACATGCACAGAAAAACAAAAAAAGAGCATACTGCTTTGATACCACTGATCCGGATTTATGTAGGAAAGAAATGAAATATAGATTTAAACAGAAACATAGAGCTACAACAAAAACTGAACTTCAATTCATTGATAACAAAATATTGAAAACTGTTTACATGTAGAATGGAAATAAACTAGGTTGGGCGATGTTAGGTTATCTCTGAGAAGAGATATGGTGACTACATGCCTCTGAACTTTATGTTACAATGAGGTTCACATGGCTTTTTATTATTGAGAAACAAGGGAAAACCCCCAAAAAAACCTAGCCTTAGGAGATGAAGCGCCAAAGGTTTGTGGGCTCCATTAGGGTTAGTTGGTATACCAAGTTCTCAAGGCCATACCTTTGGCATACGATCTCCATTTGACACGTACGATACCTCGTTAGAAAGATCTATCCTAGGGCTACAACTTTCAACTGCAAACCCTTATTGTAGGCGATGGATTTGCCCGTTTTCCAAACAAAAAAAAAACCATTTAGGCCTCAAAATGGCTCCAGAAGTTCAGGACCCGAAAAACTACCAAAAATAATAAATTGTGCTACAATTAAGGGAAATGAAAAAAACAATGCTGGTGATCCAAGTGGAAAAGGTGGATGGCCACCAATATCCACCTGGATCATCTTGTATTACAGAATTTGATGAGGACTTTTGTTTAGAATGTAAATGACTATCTTGGCTGCTCCTCCCCACAAGATCATTGGTACATCTTGATCATGTATCATTGCCTTCATAGATTTTTCATTAGGTCTATTCTTTCTTTAAACCAATCCATTTTGTTGAGGATTATAGGGAACTATCATCTCCCTCTTAATCCCAACTTCCTTACAAAAGGCAATGAGTTCCTTGGAGGTGTATTCTCCTCCATTATCAGATCTCAGAGTCTTGATCCTTTTCCTTGTTAGGTTCTCCACTTCAGCGTTGAATTCTTGGAACATCCTGAAAGCTTCATCTTTTGATTTCATGAGATAGATCCAAGTGTTGTGAGAGAAGTCATCGATAAAGGATACATAGTATAGAGCGCCTCCAAGATATTTCATTGGCACAGGACGACACACATTAGAGTGGACTAGATCCAAAATCTCTTTGGACCTATGTTCATTGCTTGGAAAGGGTTTCTTAACATTCTTTCCAAGAATGTACACCTGAAACAATTTGCTTCAAAGCTGGCAAGGCTCTATAATGAAGGTGTCCGTATCTCCTATGTCATAGCTCACTAGGATTACTATCATTATGCACTAAGGCTTGGGAAGGTTGCCCTAGGAATTTATACAACCTTTCTTCACGAATACCAATAACCTTAGCAAATCTTATCCTAGAGCCCTTCTCCCACACAAGGAGTTTCCCATCAATGAAAGCTACTCTATCTCTTCTTCTAAACATGAAATTGAAACCAATTTCTTTTTCAAACCTGGAACATAGAGTTTGTTGCTCAAGTGAATGCTTTCACCTGTTCCCAACTCAATGGATGTTGTTCCAATTCCTTTGATTGTATAGCTTTTGTTGCCCCCAAGCTCCACCTTTTGTGCCAATCTTCTTTCCATCAAACTTGTGAGATGATCACGTTCTCCTGTCATATGTCTTGAAGCTCCACTGTCGATCAACCATATGTTGTTTTCGTCTGCAAGAGATGCTGCAAGTGCAAAATAGTAGAAGTGGTCTTTATCTCCTTCAACTTTGGTTCTCTTGGAATGTTCCTCAAATTTTGCCATGGTAGCATGTTGATTCCCTCTTTTCTTCCCATCATTGAATCTTTCAAGACATTGGCCTTTGAAGTTACCAAATTTGTTGCAACGAAGACATTTAATTAGTGACATATCTTTCTTCCTTTGAGGATTAGGTCTTCTATCAAAATCCCTTTTCTTCTTCTGAAAACCAGACTTCTTCCTCTAACTTTCTTGGAATGAGCTACATAGGCTTGAGAATCTTCTTCTTGCTTTGGCTTCCTTTCCCTAGGCAAAAGTCTTGACTCTTCTTGAGAACAAGATGCCCGTAGTTCTTCCAAACTTGGAGCTTCCTTTGTGTTGCTTATACTTGTTGCAAAAGAATCCCATGAACATGGTAGTACGTACATCAAGTGCTGAAGTCACAAGTTCTTTGTCAGAGACAATTTCATCAATAGTTGTAATTGATCTCTCAGTTGAGAAATCCTTACAAAGTATGCATCCATTGTATCATTCTTATATTACGAAGCTCTTTTCTTAAACTCAAGCCTTGGCCAATATTGTTGACAATATACAAATCATTTAGGGCAGCATACATCTTCTTTGAAGTATCAAGCTATGAGATGTATGGAACTAAATGATCCTTGATGGAGTCCACAATGATGCTCATGGCAGTGATGTCATCCTTCTTGTACTTCTTCTTTTTTGCTTCATCTGTAGGTTCAGTCATCTTGCCTTGCACCATTTCCAAAAGATCTTCCCTTGTGAGAATTAGCTCAATTCTTGTATTCCAAGCTCTAAAGTTAGTAACCCCCTCTAACTTGTTCTCTAATTTCATAGTAGAAGCCATAGATGCAACTTGATTGTAGATATAGGGTTTCCCTGAATGTGATCTCAAAATAGGGGTCTTTTTCAAGAGGGATCTCTATGCTCTTTCCTTCACCAAAGCTTTGAAACCATGTTGATTTTTCTAGTATATAGATGCAAATACTTTATTTCAGAGCTATGATAATTACTTCCAATGATATAGATGTGTTGAGCACAACAATGTGATCATTGAGTAATTATACTTCAGAAATTCAACACCATAGACAATAGAACAATAGAACAATAGAGATCACAAATGCACAAAGAGACAAGAAGATTTTACCCTAGGAAAACCCACTACCAAGGAAACTCAACCAGTCTTTCCTTAGAGAACCAATGCAACAAGAGATACATCAAAGTCAACTAACCAATAAGATGACCATCCACCAAGGACCAAGTCAACCCTTCATAATTTTGTCCACAAAAATCTTTGCAACGAGGTCTTCAAGAGAGTCGAAGTTTATCTTTCAGCTCTGCCTCAGACTTCACACTATGCCATAGGTATACCACAAAAACAAGGTGCCTAAGACGACTGAAATTCATCCTCTGTCTCAACCTCAAGATTCAGATGATGCCATAGAGTTTAGTGCCTCAGAACTTGCACAATGCCATTGAAAATTTGTCTCCGAAAAGCATCCAAAACTCGGCCTCCTTTGATTACTAGAGTGAGGGCAGATAAAGTGAGTATCGTCCTTCTAATTTTGACCTTATATTCGTTGTCTTCTTCGCACAGAACATAGATGTATATAATGATTTGAAGTGTATCTTGGAAGGAGGTCGAATGGGCTATTTATAACCTTCTTATCATGCAGACGGGTGTCCCTCATAGGCAAGTCAACATGTCTCTTTGATCTGAATTGGATCATTAAACTTTTTTTCATGCATCTTGATGCATTTGGAGTGGAAAAAATGGAGGAATCAACTCACGGGACCTTTTTTACCGGTGGGACCTAGTTTGGCAAAACGGGGTCTGAAACCTTTCGGGAGCATTTTGAGGCATCAAATGACATTTTTTGGGGGTAAAAGTTTGCTGCTAAAGCTCCACACCTTTTCATGCTATTCAATACACATAAAGCTTTCCAACGGCGCAAGAATCGCGTCAATTGGAGTCTGTATGCAAAAGTTATGCCAATTAGAAGTTGAGCTTCCTGTTTTCACACCTATAGTTTGGAAGGATGTCGCATCAGCCTCCATTATTCATGGAAAAGGGGCTAGCCATGTGTTTGTGTTGGACACCTAATCCTAAAGGGTTAGCGTGGAAGCCGAATGGATAAAGCAGTCCAAGGGACCTTGGGATGTGAATCCCAATGGTCACCATATTGTACTATAAATGTACATCAATTTGTTAATAAAATAGCAATGCATGCTTTATCTTTCCTATTTGTTTCCGCTGTCCATGTCTGTTTAACATGGTATCAGAGCCATGATGTGTGGCCTGTGTAGTTACCTTGAATAGTGCTGGCCTGTTTAAATCTGCCTGCTTGTTCTTCTGAATACCTCTGCCATAACGTATCTGCCCTGCAGAGCCTCTGTCCTGACGTTACCTGACTCCTCTGCTGGCGCTGTCTGCTGTGGTACCTGCCTGAAGACTGCGTACCTGACTCCTCTGGCGCCCGACACTTCATTGGAATGCCCTGACAGGTCACAATATTCTTCCAACCTCCATACTTCCACAAATCTGATTGTGCGAGTGACCGATTTATATTCTCAAAATAATTGTTGTGAATAAGATTGCTATGGCAAACTGTGGAATCTATACATACATATGTTTGCTCACCGCAATCCCTCCTAAATCCACGCATGTATTCACTGTTAATGCGATACTTTCATTTCGATTTGAAGTGGCCGTTACTGGCAGGGCGGATTAGCTTGAGCAATTCATTTATTTATGATCCCAGTCTCGATTTATAATCGGTTTGTGAAAACCCATGATTGGAATTATAAGCGATTTTGTCAGTTCAACATTCTGTAGTTTGGACCGTTTCAGTGCCAGAAGCGGTTCGTAGCTGTTGATCTGGGCTATTTACTACTGCGAATGGGATAGCAGCTCTCTCTGGAAACTTCAGGAAAACCGCCAACGAAACCCATATTCAAATCTTTTCGTGTTCCTTTTGGACCGTAACACAATCGGTGTAAAGTGAAAAGAAGTTGAATCGACGTGGGATTTACCTAATCAGGCACATGCAAGGGGTTCAAATCGTTATGGTTAATGCATGAACTTCATTGAGAGCCGGTTCTGTCGATAAATTATTGAGGACCTGCTTTCTTCAGGAAAAACATACTTTGTAATACACTAATACGGTTGAATTACAAGGGTCCATAAAATTTGGCACATCAATAGAGCCGGGACCTTTGCAATTGTTTGGGAACATAAGGTTTGGCCTGCGTGTTATTTATAACTTATGGTGTTTATCGTTTTCCACTTGTGCAAGTCTGAAAGAAGCCAGCACCCATTGAATATGTAGATGTCTGCTTCTGGTTGAAACATTGAGCGGGTTATGGCCTCTTACGCTGAGATTTCTGACAACATCACCATTTATGATTTCTCCACGATGTATGCATTAGGAATACGAGGGGTTGGAGAACACTGAGCAGATTTTGAGATTTCTGAATACGAGGACTTGGAGAACAGGGTAGGAATGATTTATTTCTGACCGTATCTTTTAATATAAGGTTTAGTGAATGAAACTAGGCCTTCGTTCACCATGTTTTCATGTATTTGCAAAACCAAATAAAGAGTTGAATCCTTGTATACGTTGTAGCTGGAGAAATAAGCCTGATTCTGAGTTTATTTCCTGCAAATAGAAGCATCTGCTGATCTGCTGGATTCCATTGCACGTGCTCCAGGAGAGGAACATGCACAGCTTGGGTTAAGAGCAATGGAGATTTCAATTTGACCGAAATTCCTTCTACATCTAGACCGAGCCAAAAAAAAAAATAGATCCAGGCTTCAGAAATTATCCCTGAAATCAAGACAGTGCTTTCGATATTTATGTGATAGGTCTGAGCCTCAAATGGTTGGACTTCACCGCAAAAAAAAGGAATGCCTCCACAATTCAACGATGATGACAACTTAAAAAAAAAAGGAGATTCTATTCCTTTTTACTATGACTAATACAGGTCCGAGTTCTATTTTCTATCACAGATTCTAAGATTGCTGCAAGTTCGAGCTTGTATATGAGTGTTCTTTTTCCTTGTCCGAGCTGTAATTGAAGTTGTCACAGATCAAATGACAATTATGAAGATGATTTTATAATTCAAACGATGGAATTCTTTTTGGATTTATAATTCAAACGTCCTGCAAGAACATTTCTTCCCAAAACACGGTGTACTTAGCTGGCAAGTTTACGAACTCCGTTGGGGCTAAGTGAATATTGAAAAAGGTCAATCACTGAAAGAAAGTAAAGTTTCCAAAGAAAAAGGATCAAGAGTGTTGCAAGTAAATTGTAAAGGACCAAGTCAACATCACAGGTTCATCGTGATCAGCACGCTGAGAAAAAAATTAGCAAGTAGAGTAGTGACAAGAGGAAGGTGGCATCTCATAATAAAATAAGGTTTTTGATTATTTTCAGGATGATGGATGGTTGCTAGTTTATACATTTTCAGTTTTCAGGCAGTTTACAGTCTTGTTTGCAACACTTTGATTTTCATACTTGGCATACTTTCAGAGCCTTTTTACATAGTATCGTTACAGCAGGTTGATTTTGTTGACAACGTTACATTTTGGAACTTTTTACAGCATTACAGGCTATAAGCTGAGATCATGGATAGAATGGGTATTGTATTAGAATTATTGAATACTCTAATACAATCTACCATGGACAATACAATTATGATTGATAAAGCCATTGTTGCAGACATTCAAATCTGTTTGAAAAATGTACAAGAAAACATTGAATTTTTGCAGTTGGAATCTCAGCTTCAGCAAGAAGAATTAAAACAGAGAAGTCTTTCTGAACTTGTTTTTGTTCAGAACATTGAGACAACCACCCATCAGCAGCAAGTTAATAATGCAGCAGTTGGTTACATGCAGATGCAGAAGTTCAGTCTGCACTTCCCAAGCCCATCATCAGACCTTGGAAACAGCTTGTCCACAACAAGCACAGAACCGGTCTTGGATATGACAAGGACTTGTCCTTTCATATTCCAGACTATGCCAAGCCCATTCAGTTTCAGAGTGCTGGTTTCATTTATGACAGTTCACCTGCTCTTCATGACAGTTCAGCTCCAGATGTTCCAGACTCTGCTCCTCTTCCACAACAACAACAACAACAGATCGTGAAATGGCAACACTGTGATTGAGTTGGCCATATGAAAGATCACTGTTTTGATCTTCATCCATGTAAGCACTGCCATAAAACTAGCCATTCTTCAAACAGATGCTTCAGAAACAAACACCCTGCAAGAACAAAGATTCATTTAGGATGGATCGCTTCTTGGCAATGGGCATCAACAGCCAAGAAGATATTCCAAACACATGTTAGAACTTGTTCCAGAATATT
>APFE030852929.1:0-38387 GCA_000404065.3 Pinus taeda | reverse complement strand
ATCCTAAAGGGTTAGCGTGGAAGCCGAATGGACAAAGCAGTCCAAGGGACCTTGGGATGTGAATCCCAACGGTCACCATATTGTACTATAAATGTACATCAATTTGTTAATAAAATAGCAATGCAGGCTTTATCTTTCCTATTTGTTTCTGCTGTCCATGTCTGTTTAACAGTTTGTGATGTAAAAGACTTTAGCAAAGTCTATTTTGTAACTCTAGTTAAGAGTTGATGTAGTCAAAATTAACCACTAGTATGCTATCAGGCTGTGTTATAACAGGGCCACTAGGAGCAAGAGGCATTCCATTCTTTCGAGAGCATTTTGTTCCATAATCGAGCAAAGATAGCCAGGTGAGATAGGAGGTAGAGCACAGAGAGGATCTGTGCACTGTAGTAGCCCATGGGCCACAAACATTACTTCTTTGTATCTGCAGCCATATTTCCAGAAAGAGAAAGTGAGCTAAGCGACCTCACCTTCCAGTTGAGTTTTCTCCCGAAAGGGTTTCCCAGAGAACATATCTTGTGTATTATGTGTGTGTGAGCTTATTTCGTCGTTCTCTACTTTTTTGCTTGATTTACTTTTACATGCATGCACTAATTACAGTTAATTTTACAGATCTAGAAATTAAATAAAATTGTAATAATGTAGAATATCAGATTTTTAATATAATATTATCAGATCTGTTGTGACGAACTGCCCAGTGGAATATCCACGACAGTTTACGGATCATTCGGTATTAGAGCAGTTTCTTTGGGTATTTTGTGGAGATTGCAGGGATCTAGATCGACGAGGCCAAAAATCGTAAAACCCTAATCATGGGTGACGAATTTGTAAATGAACCATGTGATCCTATAGAGATGAGGTTTTTGTGGCTCGAAGAACAAGTCGTGGATATAAACTGCAATGTAAACCTCCTCATGACGACCCTAAGCAATAAGCTGGGGATATTTGGAGAAGGGGATTCGAATGCAGAGGACAAATGATAAGGGGGATCGGGAGACAGGGAAGATGCAGATTACCAGCTGAAGAAAGAACCTGGAAAAGATCAACCCAGTTTGAGTGTTGTGAACCAATCTTTGTTTAAAGTGGAAGCAAAAGTCGATATCAAGCTATACCATGACGAGATTGACGCTTTGAAGTTGAACCACTGGTTGTATCAACTGGAAGTTTATTTCAATGTCCATAAGATCAAGGAAGGGCAGGAGAACTCATTCTTGCAACTGAAATTGGAGGGCCATGCACTAACTTGGTGGGAGAGCCACACAGAAACCCTAAGGTTGGAGGGAGAACCTCCAGTGACTAAGTGGGAGGATTTCGAAACCCTCATTAAGTCACAGTTTTATCCCATTGGGTACGCGGAAGACCAGTGGATCCGGTGGCATTACGTCAGGCAAAAGCCAAGCCAAAACGTGCAGTAGTACACCATAGAATTAAGAAAGATGGCTATAATGTTGGGTATCTCTCCAAAGAACCCAGATGTACTCCTCAAGTATTTGGGGGTTCCGCATCGCCATCTACGTGAGCAAGTGATGTTGTTCAAGCCCAAAACGGTGGACGAGGCTTGTGTACATGCATAGTACCTGGAGAACGTAGGCCTGAAAAGAGCGCAATCATGTGGATCGAAGCCAAAGGAGCAACAAGATGCTTTTAAGGAGGGGAAGAAGAAACAAAAAAGGGGAAAAGATAAAAAGACAACAGCAACAACACACCAGTGCAAAGATCCTAGCAACCACTACAACATTGATGGCCATACAAAGGAGAAGTGTTGGAAGTTGCATCCAGAGGTAAACCCGAAGAGCAATAAGAAAGATAATAAGAAGAAGAATCCCATGGCCACTGATTTGAGCAACCAAGTTGAAAGCAACTCAGACGTGGATGAGAAGATCGTCTATGCATTAGTGCAGAAGGAGGGGAATTTGAATAGCTTTCAGCAACAAGAAAAGAAAGAAATGACCAAACTCTTCCATGTAAAGATACATGTCAAGAAGATGAAGATTAATGCTCTGTTTGACTCTGTGTTTGACTCAGGATCACATGCAAATCTCATTACAACAGATCTGGTCAAGAAGTTGGCGCTGGAAGTTCGTGATCATCCAAATCCATATCCATTAGTATGGGTACATAAGGATGCAGAGTTGAAGGTAACAAAACAATGTAAAATTAGATTTGTTATCAATGTTGATTTGATTGATGAAGTAGATTTGGATGTCGTTACCCTTGATGTATGTGGAGTCGTGTTTGGGAGTCCATACATGTACATGCGTGATGCAATATTCATGAGGAGAGCTAACCAATACTGGTAATGAAGGATGGAAAATCATTCATCATCAACGTGCATAAAGGCAAGTTGAAAATTTCATTGGTAAGTGCCAACCAAGCCAAGAAATTGATCAGTTCCAGCAAGAAGTATGTTTTATTGTTTTTAAGAGAAAATCAGTTTGTAGAGGAGTCAATAAGAGGGAAGGCATCCCTAGAGGGGTGTGCTAAGAAACAAAAACAACAATTGGAGTTGTTACATGTATACAAGGACGTGTTCTGAGAGCCTAAAGTGCTATCCCCTAAGAGAGAAGTGGAGCACGAGATCTAGCTATTGCCAGACTCCCCATTGCCAATATTGGGCTGTACAGGCAGTTTGTTATAGAAGCAAGTGAGGTGAAGAAACAGTTGCAATAGCGCTGCTGGAACAGGGTGTCATTCGACTGATTACACGTGGGTCACCCATCATCATTGTGCCAAAGAAGGATGGGACTTGGAGGATGTGTATAGATTACAGGGCGTTGAATAAAATCACGCTCAGGAATAGATACCCCTTGCCCAGGATAAACGATCTGCTAGATCAGTTGCAGCAAGCAAAGTATTTCACCAAGCTGGACTTGAAGTCTGGATATCACCAGGTTTGAGTCAGAGAAGAAGATACTTGGAAGACCGCCTTCAAAACCAGGCAAGGTTTGTATGACTGGTTAGTTATGCCTTTTGGCCTATGGAATGCACCAACTACATATATGAGATTAATGAATGATGTACTGCGCCCTTTTATAGATTCATTTGTTATTGTCTATTTGGATGATATATTGGTATATAGTGTTGCCTAGGAGGAGCATATTTCACATTTGACGCAGTTGTTGGAAACATTGAAGAAGCATCAGCTGCTAGCAAATCTCAAGAAGTGCGAATTTGCGCATCAGTCCTTGGTGTATTTGAGATATGTGATTGGTGGAGGAGAATTAAAGATGGATCCTTCCAAGATGGAGGCCATCATGAGATGGCCAGTGGCTACTATTTTTACTAAGGTTAGGAGTTTCATTGGAGCAACACAGTACCTAAGGAAATTCATAGCCTCTTTTTCAGCGGTAGCAACATTGCGCCACGCCATAACAACAAGGGCAAGAGTTTCTAGTGGGGAAAAGGGCACTAGAAGGCTTTCGATGAGTTAAAGAGGAAGATTAGTGAAGCACCAGTTCTGGCATTACCAAACTTGCAACGACCCTTTGAAGTGGAGATAGATGCGAGTGGTTATGTTGGAGCTGTCTTGATACAAGAAGGAAGGCTCGTTTGCTACCATTCTGAAGTATTTCATGGGGCAGTTCTTAACTACCCTACCTACAACAAGGAGCTCTATGCCATGGTGCAAGCTGTGAAGAAGTGGAAGCACTATCTGATCGGAAAGGATACAATAATCCACATAGATCATTAACTCTTACAGTAGCTGCAGGCCCATAATAAGCTACAACATACCAAGTACTACAAGTGGATGGGGTTTTTACAACAGTTTCATTTAGTGATCAAGTATAAGAAGGGCAACACAAACAAGTTGGCCGATATGCTTTCAAGGCCACCCACATCAAAGATTACAACTTTGGGGACTGTTATGCACATGGAGCGATTCACCCATGACGCATACAGAGAGGCATATTCAAAAGATGAGGACTTTAAGGAGGTGTATCAATAGTTACAGAGTCAGAGTCGTGCACGATGGCGACAACACTATTGACTACCATCTCCAGGATTGGTTACTCTACAGGTTGGATAAGCTATGTGTTCCTAAAGGTGAGCGTTTGCAGCTGATTAGTGAGGCTCACACCTCCAAGGTTGCAGGGCACTTTGGTGTAGGGAAGCCCGTGGCTAACTTGCAGAGGTATGTGTATTGGCCCAAGACGCAAGAGCAGGTAGCTAGGTTCATAAGAGGATGCATGCTTTGTTGTACCGACAAGCCTAGGAACAGGAAACAAGGATTGTATCATCCCTTAACTATACCTACTCGTCCTTGGGAAAACATTTCCGTGGACTTTGTGGGAGGTTTACCGACAACCAGGAAGGGACATGATTACCTGTTCATGGTAGTTGATAGGTTCAACAAGATGTGTGTTCTGATGCCCTGTAAAAAGACCATCAACGAATAAGAGGCGACAACTTTGTTCATTGGACTATTGATTTGGGGTAGCATTGGATGTGCTCTAGCCATGAAAATTGGTGGAGAGGTTAAAACACATGAGATCTCCAAGACCCATAAATGGTTTGGATAGATTGTACTTGGTTTGGGAGATATTAAAATAATTAATATTTTTAATGGAGTTCCTAAGTCTAAACTTAGGAAAAATAAAGAATTAATGGGTATTAATATAAAACTGGGTTAGAAGGTTTCAAAAGTCATGGATCAAGCCAAATCTAATCTTAGTCGTTGATTAGAGATTTAATCTCGGTCATTGAAGGACCAACGAGAAAAGTATAAGAGGAGGCTTGAGGGTTAGTTGGAGAACACACCAGAGTGATCAGTGATTCATTTTGTTAGAGCGGGGTTGCTAAGCAAAGTTGAATTAGTGATCAATAGCGAGGGGCAGTGAGTACGAGGCAGAGAGGTAGAGACAGTACTGAGAGACCAACACAGAAGTTGAGGCAGCGAGAGCAAGAGCCAGTCCAGGCTACGAAGAGCCAAACAGAGACAGCACAGAGGCCAAAGGGATTGTGTCATCCATGCAGAAGTTACTGGAGTGACACAGAGGGTCCCAGATGCTGCGCAGTGCCTCAGAGGGCTGATGCAAAGGGTCCTGGGGCTGACATAGAGGCCAGAAGGGCCAGCGCTGAGCTTTAGTTGTGCCGAAGAGGGTTTCGTGGGACAGGTTTTTTGAATACCTGTTTTCAAATATAGATGTATTGCTGCCATGTATTTTCCTTTGTCGGGTGAGCTGGTTAGGCACCCTGTTGTACTCAGAAAGACTACATAATAATATAACCCTCCGAATAGCTGCAACGGTTTTCCCGCATTTGGTTTTTCTGAGGACATTTGTCTAAAAATAACGGTGTCACTTGTGTGCTTGTATTCTTTCAGTTGATGATCTGTAGATGTTGTGATTGTATTGTGTTTATTTAGGTATTTAAATGTTTTAAATAACTTGTTCAGAATTTACAAGTAGAAGAAATAAACCAACATAATACAAATTAATTTTCTAATGGATACACTTAGAAAATTCAACATGGTATTAGAGTGTGGTTGCAGATCACAAGAGAGCTGAAGGCATCAATTGAGCAGAGCATTTGCAGCATAATCAACTGTCTCGAGTGATAATAGCTGATCCTTGCAGAAGCGACAGAGGAAGGGTTGATGCAGAGGGACTGCATCATCAGTTTGGGCCAGAAAGAGGCTAGTGCAGAGGCTGAGGAGGGCATAGAGAGACTCACGCAGAGGCTAGGAGGGCTGACGTAGTTGGTTGAGGGAGCTGTTTTATCGATGTCAGGATTGCGTAGAGCCAAGAGGCTCAATCCTTCAATTGCTGGGGTGAAGGAAGTTGTGGGAAGTTTACGGGAGCGAAGCTAGTGGGGTACTGTGGTTAGAACAGTACCTAACAGGGCAAGACCAAGGTAGAGGAAGTTGCTGCCAAGGTAGATTTCTAGCCAAGGAATCTAGATTCGTTTTGCAGTTGCACAGACGATTGGAGAGGGGCAACTTGACGGTTGATAGAAGGATTTCCAAGAGGGAAATCGGGACTCAGAGGGAGTCTAGAAGAGAACTTCGTGCGACTTGCGTTACTCTGCTCGTGCGACCTTGTTTCACTTGGCTTGGTTGCTAATAGTATTCCCGATAAATCTCTCCATCTTCCACCAACAAATTGCTCTCTCTCTTAGCAAATCGATCCGCCCAATTTGCCATGTCTCAGTGATGTGCCTTCACCTCATGGATATGACTTATGTCAAACTCCTTTGAGCGTCCAAAGTAAACCCTAATGCTCCAAAGAGATGGAGGGATGAGATCATTTTTTATCTCACCTCTTGAGATGAATGGCTCAGATAAGATCTTGGTCACTTAAATTATTTAACTCCATAACCTTAGACTTTGGCCTAATAAGTCAACAAAATAATATAACACATCAAATGTATTATTCCTAAGTTGAAACTTAGGAAGGAGTTTAATAATCACTTACTCCACTTAAGAAAGCATCCATAAGGCTAATTAATGTTCTCCACAAGCTAAGGCACCAAGCTAGTGAAGAATAGCTCCTGAGCTACCATAACTCAACAATAAAACCTCTAATAAATAAAGTGACGTCAACATATAAGGAGGGTGATTTGCCTTGAAGATGCCACGCTCCACCTAGAATTGGCTTGAAGTGACTTTAAATAATTTTAGATTCCTTAGGGGGTCCAACAATTTACTTTCCTTTCTCAACATCCCTCTTGATATGCCCCATGACTTGCCTTTTAAGGTTTGATTTGGTCCTTTGACTTGATAAGAGATGCCTTTTTACCTTTTTGCTTGCTTATTTCGTTTTTGATTGAGTAATTTGACCTTTCCCTTCATTGCCTTGGTCCAATGGTCACTTTTAGCATTTTAAAGATGTTAGATTTCCTTGAACCCAACTCTTGGTATTTAATTCGTAGCAAAAAAATTATTGAATAAACACACAACTAGGCGCCTAACAAAAATATTTCGAGGAAACAAATAATGATCTGAATCATATTGTTGCATGGATTTATGCCCAACAAGTTTTTCATTAACTAGTCCAAACTTTGTGGGCTCTCATTGTGGGATAATGCCCCACCTTAGAAAATACAAATACAATAACTTGGATCTGATCCGACAGATTTGCCTTAGATCGTTGCTCAATCTCTATTGCAGATCTAGATCTCTAGCCCCTCTGCACTCCCTCAGACCCAACACATTGCTAACTGAGATGCCGCTTTCAATTTTGTGTTGTTGTTGTGTGTATTTCTCCCTATACCTAGCCTTGCTTTTAAAACATTACATTGAGCTAAATCCCAAACCTAACCCTAATCTCAAAGTGATTGACGATCGAAATTAGATCTCGCTTGACTTGATATCAATGGCTAAGATTAAAACTTCATTGCTAAAGTAAATTACTTTACTTTTCCTAAGTTTCTATTAGCTCAATAAACCAACATAGTAATATGAGTTTTTTTCCAAAGTTAGACTTAGGCTAAGTTGCATTAGCAACTTGCTCACACTTGAGGAAGTGTTATAAAGAGAATGTGGGTGACTTTTCCATGCCTAGAGACAAGGCATGTGCAGAAGTACTTTCCCAAGTTGCAAACTTAACAAAAGAGCCTTCAAAAGACCCACACGTGTGGCCATCCCTTCATTTAATGAGCCCTCATGCTAGATCTCCAATGCCTTGCTTGTTGCAATTTGGGCGCCTAGTTTTGCTTGGAAAAAAAATGGAGATGAATTTTGACATATAATTTGCGTCATTTGACCATGGTTTGACTTCAATATGCATTCTTCAAGCCCACATGTGCCACAAAAGGAAACAACCACCTTTTATTGAGGATATCTACTTATTGCTTTGATGTTTTTCATAAATTTCGTGTGGCATACCAAGTATAAAATATGTTGAGCAATCTGAGCTTTCATTGTCTTTTGACCTTCAAGACGCTATGTGCATTGGGATTTGCAAACTCTCTTGGGAATTGTGACTTGTTGAAAAATGTAAGACTTCCATGTTGAGAACTGAGACATGAAGAATATACCATGGCCAAAGAATGCATATAGACTCAATAAAATAACCATGTGGGAAAGAAATAGGTGCGCATGAGACATGGGCTATATTGGTCTTACAATGTGCAATCCACCCCATAAAAGCAATGGCTCCTCTAAACAATGAGTCCAATTAGGTCCACTCGAAGCTCTCCAATCCTATATAGGATGAAAGAACCTAATAGTGAAGACTAAGCAGATTAGCCATTGCTGTCCATAATTGGCCTAGGATAACATAATACATAGTCTCCAATGCCCTACAAGGCTTTTGACTTGCATTCTTTGGGCTTACAATGGTGCTGCCAAAAATAGAAATATGCATATAAGTACCCCTGTTGAAATGAAGGGTAACACAGTGTTGTGAAAATCGCGATAAAATCACAATTTTTTCGCGTTGCCAATAAAATCGATGATTTTTTTCTTCGAAAAATTCGTGAGTCGACGGGAAAAATTCATTGGGCGCGTGGTAGAATGATTTTAAAGCTAAATTTTGGTGTTTTTTTTGTTTATTTCTATTTATTTATTGTTTTTCTCTCATTTTGCAGACATAGGGTAGAGACGAGAGCTAAGGAGGAGGAGAACTCATTTACGAGGGAAAGAGAGGAGATAAGTGAAGGAATTTAACATCCCAAGCAAAAAAATTTCAAGTTTGGACCAAGTTTTTTTAGTAGGGCGTGGTTTTCAGGTATGGCAATCGAATTTGGCCTTATTTTTTTGTTTTTTTTCTTGTTTTTCCTTGGGTTTTTCTCACCCATATATTTTCCATGATTTTTGCTTGGATTTGAGTGTGTTTTTTTGTAATTTTTGTTGCGTTTAGTAGAGAGGGCTTTTTTTGGGTAAAAATTCCAAAAATTTGACTATTAGTTTTCTTTGTTTAATTTTTTCTTGTGCCCTAGTTTTTTTCCATGTTTTTTGCTTGAGTTTGAATGCGTTTTTTTGCAATTATTGTTGCATTGAGTTGAGGGTTTTTTTGGGTAAAATATTCAAAATGTTGTATGTAAATTTTAATTTCATTTGTTTAACTTGCAATTCTTCTTGTGCCCTAGGTTCTAACTTCAAACTTCAATGTTACATTAAAAATCAAGATTCAACAAAGTTACAAACATGCCAAGGAAATTGGACCCTCTGTGGGAATTTGGTGAACCTGCTGGAGGGTTTTGACTTGCAAGTTATGTGGGCGTCATATGACGGGGGTATACAAATTGAAGTTCCACCTTGCAAAAATTCCTGGACGTGAGGTAGGGCCTTGCACAAACACAAATCCAGAAATCACCATTAAATCATTGGAAGAAATAGAGACAACCAAAGTAACCAAGGGAACTCTGAAGAGTTAAATTGCAGGGGGTGGAGTGGCATGATTAGGAGGTGATCGTGAGAGTGGTACTGGTTCTTCTTCAGCATCAACATTTACACCCAACCCCATAGCTACTTCATCATTTTTTGTTCCTATAACCATACTTGGAGCACAACCATCTATCACGTCAACTCTTAAAAAAAGAGAGAAGGAAGAAGTTGACAAGTTGTTGGGCAAGTGTCTTCTTTGGAGTGTTATTCCTTTCAAAATTGCATGGAACAATCCATTTTTCCAACTTGAGATTGATGCTATTGCTATTGTTGGCCCCGGGTACAAAGCCCCTTCATATGATGACTTTAGAGGGAACATTCTTCAGAATGAAAAGGATGAATGCACTAAGATGTTGGAAGAGTTTCGGGGTTCATGGGCACATATAGGATGCAATGTGATGTCAGATTGTTTGACCGATCAAAAGGGTAGAACCCTTATTAACTTCTTGGTTAATTGTCCTAAGGGGAAAATGTTTATGAAATCTATGGATGCATTTGCACAAATCAAAGATGCATGGTTATTATGTGATTTGTTGGACGTGTTCATTCAGGAGGTGGGTCCACAACATGTTGTCCAAGTCATAACGGGCAATGCTACAAATTATGTTGCTATTGGCAGGATGCTTGTGGAGAGGTATCCTAACTTATTTTGGACACCTTGTGCTGCACACTGCATTGATTTGATGTTGGAGGAGATAGGAAAAATTCCTTTAGTTAAGGATATTGTTGAATCATCAAAAATCATTACAAAATTTATATATAATCATGCATCTGTGCTTAATTTGATGAAAACATTCACCAACAACAATGAGTTGGTGTGCCCTGCCATTACACGGTTTGCCACTAGCTTCATATCCCCTCAATCCCTCCTGAATTCTATGCGGGATGTGGAGAATGTTTCTTTCAGAGGAGTGGCGTGTTGCCATATAGTCGCAAACCAGAGGGAGAGACCATATGCAGGCTAGTTTCATACCAGAAAAGCTTCTAGGCAGGAGTGTAGGAGGTGTGTGGCATTACTGAACCTTTGGTAAAGGTTTTTCGATTAGTTGATGGAGACAAGCCCACAATGGGCTACTTGTATGAGGCCATGGATAGGGCCAAAGAATCCATTCACAACTACTATGATGATAAGGGGGATGAGGGGTTTTAGAGACACCAACTCATATGGGAAGTGATTGATGAGTGATAGAACAATACATTCCATCGTCCCATTCATGCTGGAAGGATCTACCTGAACCTCGCATTTTCTTACTCCTGTGGCTTCTTATTTGATGTTGAGGTCATGGATGGATTCTTCATTTGTGTTCAAAAAATGTTGTCATCTCCAGCAGAACGTGCAAAAATCTCCAAAGAAATGGAGATATACAAGATGGCAGGTGGCACATTTAGCTTTGACATGGCTATTGTGGATAGGAAGACTAAAATTCCAGGTAAGCTTTAGTTTGTTTCAAATTTCATTGTGTCTTCATACTTTGCTTCAACTTTCAAATTTCATTTTTTTTCTTATGCTTATCTTATTTGTTGTAGATGCATGGTGGAGAAGCTATGGTGGCAGAGTACCCAATCTCCAAAGGCTTGTCATTCGAGTGCTCAACCAAACATGTAGTTCCTCCGGATGCGAGTGCAACTGGAGTGTATTTGAAAAAATACACACCAAAAAGCACAATAGGTTAAAACTATTCCAATTATTTTTTTGAATTCATTAAATAATAATTTTTTATAATTATTAATTTATTATTTATAATTTATTAATTTATGACTTGTACAGGTTGGAATCCCAGCAACATAATGGCGTGGTCTACCTCTACTACAATCTTTGATTGTGGGTGAGGCAACTTGAGAAGACACTTGATGTGGAGGCCATCTCATTGGATGGGATTGACACAACTACTGCATGGAGGGTAGAGGCCGAGAGGTTTGTCATGGAGTCAATCCTTGATTGGTTAGAGGAGGAGGTAGTGGAGGGGGTAGCAGTTGCAGAGGAGGAGGAGGAGCAACAGGAGGAGGAGGTGACACCACCTACCATGGTCACCAATAGAGGACGTGGTCTACTTCCCATAACTCCTAGTTCTTCAGCTTCTAGGGCACAACAGAGTCCATTGCCAGTGCCAACCCCAGTGCCTTCTTCATCTAGAGGGAACGCTGTTACATTTTCAAGCAAGAGGGGTAGAGGAAATCAATAGTATCTATTATTTGGTTCATTTCATTGTATATGACATTATGGCTCATGATTTGAGATACATTATTACATTTTTTGTTGATATTTTGAGGCTGAGTTGAGACTCGAGGATTAGTATTCAGGACATGATTCACTGTTATGTTTGATGTAGCACTAGACATGATATTACACATCTTATATATTAGTTCTCGTTTCATATTTATGTGCTAATTCATATGTTTTATGTTGTGGATGCTTTAGATATTAAAAAAATTGAAAACAAATTGAAAAAAATGATTTTTTTTTGTATTTGCCGATTTTTTCCCGATTTTTATGATTTTTGCCAGTTTCGGACCCTCGCTGATTTAATCCCTATCGCGATGTTAACAACATTGGGGTAACATGACCCATTTGGTCCTCTATGGGTGCTTGATGTAATTTGATTTGTTAATGAAGAATGTGTTGGTTGTTAATTCATTTTGAAAGTTGTCCCGTTGCTTTTTTTTCCTTTGATGGTTGCATGACACCCTTGTTGATATTTATTGAAGGTGAAGGTGTAGCTTTATGAACATTTCATTTAGTCTTTGCATATTAATCGAAGTGATCTTGCTAGTGAGGTACCTTTCTAATTACCTTATTAATGTTTTTGGTTCAACTCCAAGCCTTTTTGTCATCTTGCTTCCTTGACTCCCTAGCGCAAAGGATAGGGCACTTGTCCTCTTGAATTCCACCTTCTTATATTATGAAAACCCTTAAAATTCCATACTCCACTAATCTAATTTATAGATTTGCATTTAAGGATTTTTGGTTTTATTCAGGGATTTCCCCCATGTGTTGGGAAAGAACCAACATAAAGTGAGGGGAATGGTTGGTGAAAGTGGGGAATGTTCCTACATGCCCTTAGGCCTGCTTTTTTGATGGTGAGGGCTTGATAGTTGAAGGTACAGTTTTGGGAGGTAACATCCACAATTCACTCAACAACTCACATAATTTGATTTGCTTGGAGGTTGGGTGTGTTGTTGCATACACCTTTCAGCATTTGTGGCTTATTCCTAGTTTTACCTTATATTCCTTCTTGAATTTGGTGACAACTAAATATGGCTCATTATTGAAATTCCTTTTGGATGCAATGCTGAACCTGTACCTGTAAACCGTCCTTTGTAACTTTCCTATTGTTCCGTTGAAATGTTAGTTTGATGAAGGCTGTAATATTGCGTAAATATCTCTGTTTTTTCGTCACAGTTATGACACAATCCATTTCATTTCTAGAATATTAATATCATTGCCTCCTTCAAAATAAGAAATGAGGCTTTCTTCCTTCAAGCAGACACAAACTTCTTGTGGCCCTCCACACGTCCCTTCAAACCTTTTGGGATACCTTCTTCCCAAAGAAGGCATCTTTTCCATTAGAGATTGACAACCAATGCTAAATTTCACATGTTACATCCCTCTATGACTTGCCAATGCAACCCCTTGTCACTGTTCCCTCCACCCCACCTCATGCCACCTATTTTTATTTGGAGACATTAACAGGGCTATCTAGGCATTGAGTATGTGTATATAAGATAAGGTAAATCTATTAATTTTCACAAATGACTAAAGAAGTAGGCGAAAGGGACTAAAAGGAACAAAGAAGTGGAGACAAAATGTGGAAATGCCAAAACAACTCGTTGAAGCTAAAGTAAAATAAAATAATCTAAACTACTAAATGAGAGTAGTAGTAAGAAAGATAAGCATAAGTGCTGCATAACATGATAACTGATAAATGGCTGTACATCATGATGAGTTAGTGCAGAATGAGAGGGGGAAGAAGAGGCCTAGATAACCACATCGGAAATTTATGTGGAAATGAAGTATCATTAGTCATTGAGAAGGAGCCAATACATTGTCAGGCAAGGTTCTTAGAGGACTAGATTGTAAAACTTGGGCGGGAGTTGTGAATGATTTGTTGTAACTTTCCTAACACTTGAGACCCCTAGAAAGCACCTAGTGATGAATGACTGGTCTCCCAAAGTAAAGGTCGAGCAAATGAACTTTGCTGAGAGCAAGAACTCATCAAAGGCCTTCTGGAGCATTGAGAACAAGAACCTACCAAAAGACTTCTAGAGCATTGAAAACAAGAACATCTGTTGTCACAATGTCACCTCTCCTGACTCGATACAAGTAGGCTCTTCGCATCTTTTTCAGCCTATCTTTGTAGTTTGAGGCACTAAGTGCTTGGTAAATTCCCCAGCACTGAGCGCTGCGTAATATTCCCTACTAGGGAGGTGAATGATGTCAAATCTGTGAGACAATGGACTTTCTCCTAGTTAGTGACTGTCATTACATATCTACAAGGGACTTAGGGCCACAGCCCCTCCTTTTATGGTGTTGCTCCTCGGGGTGGAGAGAGCAATCAGGCTTGTATCAAGATAATTTTTTTCCTTAAATTTTTATCTTAGGAGGGCTTGGATAGATTTCTCTAGAATTCCTTCCAGGATTACGTAGACAGACCTCTTAGCCTTGGGCATTCTCTCGAAGACATTGTCAGGCTCTACACTGACTCCTTCATAGTCATAGATGATGACATGATACACCTACTCCCTTGTCTACATTTACATCCATTTCCAGCGATAGTTGGGTAGTGGGTTTTCCCTTCCTAGAGCTTTTCATTTAATTTCAGCCTTTATCATGCTCTTCTCTTTCTTATTGGATCATTTGTGTCGTTTATTATGTCAACATATTAGCTATTCAGAGTGACCTTGACACTCATTGTCCAATGCAGACTGATTGTGCTTAGTCCACTGACCTATTTTTTCATTTGTGGACATTAATAAAAATATCTTATCTTGTCTTCTCCATTCATAGTCAATATGCGACGTCTTGGTTCTTGCTAAGTCATATATTCCTGGTATATTCGTCTTACAAGCAGATCGGATATACTCTTGGTGGTATAGTGGCAGCCGGAAGGTTTGATCCTGGGCCTAGCCCAGGTCACTCCAACGAGTTACCGATCCACCATTGTTAAAAAAATAAAAATATCTTATCTTGTCTTACTCATGACATGTGAGGGGATTGCCATAATAAGTCTTTTTTGGTAACAACTTTTGGTACTTAGAATTGCAAGGCTATTGAAAGATGATATAATGGGAATGATTGACTTAGATTCTTTGGTAAATCTTACCTGTTGAAGTTTGATTTCATTAAGCTCTGAGGTATTTTGAAGAAATAACAAAATAGTTTTAAGTGTCTCTTTTATTGGTAAGCACTTAGTTGAAGATTCAGTGCAATAAATATAATTTGGAATCATCTTATTTACAAATCATAATGTATTGGGGTACAACTTGAGCCTGATCTTTGGTGTATTTCATATTCAATTTGATATTCTTCTTTTACTTGTATGTTTATATGGTTATGATTGATATGTCAAAAATCAGTCTGTTAGTTTCTTTGTCCAAGGTGGTGAGGGAAAAAGGGTAGCCTAGGTATAAATTCAGCAAGCTGTCGAGGCTTGTCATCACATGCAGAGACTTAACCTGGGTGTAAATTATTCAGGCGAGGTTGTTCTTCCAAAATAACCTAAGTGTAAAGTTCTCTGTTCCCATGCGGAGGTAGCTGCCAATAATTATATTTTGTCACAGTGCCAACACCGATTATTTCCATGGGTTCCGAACTGTTTGAATTGGATCAGATGCTTGTGCAAATTGAAAATTGTTTGAAGCTTTCAGCTAAAATGAATTTTTGTGATGTATCTATCGTAAAGCTAACACCAAAATTTTCCATGGATATTGAATGCATTTGGTCCTGACTATTGAGTTGGAACAGATGGTTGTGTAATTGGAGAATTATGGAAAATGGATGGTTGTGATTTGAGACATTGATTTTAGCATTATTCCATTTATTTTCTTGAAGGTGATCCCCTTTGTGGGTGTTTATATTGTCTAAACTAATTTTCTTTTTTCTAGCATGGAAAGCAAAAGGCCTGGATTATTTCCTATAACCTTTAAATGTACACACACACACACACACATTTATCAGAACTTTGTTGCGTGTTTCTTATTATACACTGATTAATTCAATACTGTGGGAATATTTATGGCAGGATGAAGCCTCAACTGGGCCTTTATGTGGACTTCTAAACTTTATTTTTTATGCAAATGAATTTTTGTGTTGGTATTTGCTTTCCAACATGAAATGGAGGACCCATTTTAACAATAATAATCTATGCTGTCCATGAGCTTCTAGCACTATCAGTACAGGAGCTTGTGCAGAGGTATGCCAAACTGTTTATATCAATTGTATGTATCAATTTTTGTTTGAGAGTTGTTTAGAGTTTAGAGCTGACAATTGTTGGTTGACATTTGAAAATTTGTGCTATATGGGAATGGATAATTATAATATTTGTTTGTGCATCCATTTGGGTTTCTACCGGCAACTATACTTGGAACAAAGTGAACCAAATAGTTTTTTTATTTGCCTTTTTGGCTTGTCTATATATTTAGCGCTTTTTGGAGGATGGCAAAGTATTTTGTAGTATCATCACAGTGGATGTCATGATCAAGACAATATTTTCATCTAATAAGTTTTCTATCCCTTATCCTTTTATATCAGGCTTGGGAGTAATAGATGAAAATGTGCCATTTAAGAGCCAGCTGTGTCTCATACAAGAAGTTTGCAGTTTGCTACAGTATGTTTTCAAAGTGGTGAATCCTGGTTAGTTTCATTTCCGTAAAAACGGCACCTTCAGGTGTTTTCTGCATGTCTGGCCCTGTGGCCAATGTTGATGATGAGGAAAAATCAGCACAGCCCTCAGTTGAAGACAGGCGATTATCCTTGGAGTTATCTTCTTTCAGGGAGAGGGAACAGGCTTCTACTGTGGCAGATGGAGAGGATGTTAGAAAATCAATTGAAATAGGATGCCATAGAATAGGTGAAAAGGTCTTGCCAAATGGCGATTTCTATATTGGATCCTTCTGTGGGAACCTTCCAGATGGCACAGGGAAGTATTTATGGTCTGATGGGTGCATGTATGAGGGTGATTGGGGAAGAGGTAAAAATACTGGAAGGGGAAAATTTTCATGGCCATCTGGAGCGACTTATGAAGGTGATTTTTTGAGTGGATTCATGCATGGTTTTGGGACATATACTGGAATTGATGGTACTACTTATAAAGGGAACTGGACATTAAATGTAAAACATGGACGAGGGCAGAAAAGCTATTCAAATGGGGATGTTTATGAAGGTTCATGGAATCAGGGGGTGCCAGAGGGGCTTGGGAAGTATGTATGGAAAAATGGAACTGTCTACAAAGGGGATTGGAAAGGAGGTAAAATGTGTGGTAAAGGTGTTTTGACTTGGTTGAGTGGAGATTCATTTGATGGAAATTGGTTAGACGGATTGCTGCATGGTTTTGGAGTCTATACCTGGTTAGATGGAGGTTGTTATGTTGGTACATGGAGCAGGGGTTTAAAGGATGGAAAAGGGACATTTTACCCGGTTGGAAGTAAACTTCCAAAATTACCAGGAATGTGGCACAAATCTCTTAGTTGGGATGACCAAAAAGAAAACTCAGCCCAGCAGAATGTGAACCATAATTCTGGGAAGTTAGGTCAAACTTCTTCTCTGGACCTGGGACAGTTTAAGATACGCAAGTTCCGGAGGGCAAGTCGTAGTTCTTCGGACAAACTGCTGACAGATGAAATCTCGAGTTTAGAACAGACAGCTGATAGAAATGTGCATTTACAAAGACGCTGGAGTCTTGAAGGTGCTCTTGAAAGTGTTCATGGTCCTGATGGTTCCTGGACTGCAGGAGAAGCTATTTTAGAATGTGAGGAAAAAGAGTCAAATGATGCAACTATACCAGTGGTGGAAAGGGAGTACATGCAAGGTGTGCTAATTAGTGAACTGGTGAGCGATAATATGTTGGCTAGGCCATCTAAAATCTCAAGACGGCGACAGAGGAGACAATCTAAGGAGGTGAAGAAACCAGGTGAAACAATAATTAAGGGCCACAGAAGTTATGATTTGATGCTCAACTTGCAGCTAGGCATAAGGTAAATCTTCTAGCTTTTTCCATAGCATTATCGCTACTTCTATTTTTTGCCAATAGCACATTGCTAGATGCTAGTAATGCCTTCCTTCTAGTTTACAGCTTAAGAACTGCAAGTTTGCTCATCTAGGATGTAATTTGACATGCAAATGCAATGAAAGTATCTTCTCCTGCTATCATATGTATGTCTGTATGCATATTGACACACTGTAGAAAGTTGAAACCTATTGATAATACTGGGTCCTAAATCCTCTGTAGCACTATTGTTTCTTGAAGATATATTTTTGAAACAACTGTCTATAGAGTAATAAACTGAAAATTGGACAGTAAATTACAAGCTAAGTCATCTAACATGGGGACATGGGTGCCTGACGCAGGACATGCAGGCCTCCTGCAAAGGGACAAAAATAAAAGAAATTTAAAAATATTAATATTACATAAATAAAATATTGAATAAAGATGTAAGTGTTTTGAACATTAGAAATAGAACTACAATGCATCAAACACACAAGAAGAGACCACAGACCATACATATAGAACCATGAACTCTGGTTTTCACATTCGATGTTATCAAAGCTAAATATGATGATCAGATTATAAATTTTAAGCTCCTGTAATAATAAGATCATCCATATACAAGACCAAGACAAGAAAAACAGATTTATCGAATAAGGAATAAATTTTAGAGTTCACAAGGCTTAGGAAGGCTCAACTTCAGTATATCTTCATCAACCCTGGAGTACCTGCTTGTGTTGCTTGCTTTAGCACATAAAGACATGGGTTTCTTGCCCATGGATCTCAAAGCTCTTGGTTGATTTACATATGCCGCTTCCTCAGTCACCCCAATCAATTATGCTGTCTTTACATCCATCTGATATAAATACTAACCAAAGTAAGATGCTAAAGGCCTGATGGTTCTTATAGAAGTATACCTGCAAATACAGCATGAATCATATCATAGTCAACTCCCTCGTTTTGAGAGAATCCTTAGACAACAATGCCAACAATATTCTGTTTAGCTGTATGCCTGATCTTGTACAGCAATCTGGGGTTAGCCGCTAGGGTTTTAGGGTAGAATTGTGGATATACAGTGAATTTGTGTTGGATGTTTGTGGCTAATAAATTAGGAATTGCATCAATAAATAAAATAAAAGCAAAATCTGGCATTTTGCATGGTTAAATCCTTCCTTATTAAGGTTGATGTCATCCTAATTTACTGTTTATGCATACTTTTCATAATATTTCATTAGTAACCCTAATGCTAGGTGTTTATTGGAAGGTCTTTACTACCCTTTGTTGATTATTGTAGAAAGGCCTTTTCTTTGGCTGTTAATAGTTATATGACATTGTGCACCCTACCATTGCAAATCATAAAACCCCAACTTATAACAGCTATATCTTTGGTCTAGGAATTGAGTACTTGAACTCTGTCATAGAATATCTAGGCTTTGCCAGTATCTGTCCCATATTATAGACCTCTTATTGATTACCTTGAGCCATAGTAGTTGATTATCCTTTAGGTGATTTAGGGAAGCCTCCCTTGTGGTCAAATGCCACTAAAGAGTAGGAGAAAGGTTGCTGAGGTGACAGTGGCAACTCTTACTCTCGTTGCCATGAGGTTTGGTTCCGCATAGTGGGGTTTTGCACTACGCCTGCTAGATTTTGTGGCAACAGACCTCATGCAAAGTCTTTTCCAAGCAATGAACCCTACCTATGTCTAGCATATCTCTTACACATTCTTCCATGAAAGGAATGTCACAACTGTGTCAAGAATCTAGCATAAACCTGTCATAGCTGTGTAAGAGGAATCTATCATAACTGTCATGGATTCTATCATAACCTTACACTAAACAAAAATAGAAGTTGCCAAGTATTATAAGTGTAAGGAATCTTTCATAGGGGTGTAAGGGATCTCTTCCATGCGGCACACCACATCCTGCAAGTAATCCCACTCATGTGTTCTTTTCATAGAAGAACATCTCAGAGCAACCAAAAGCTAGCATATTCGTGGTTGGATGATGAATGCACTTCCCTGGTTTATGTGGGAACCTTATATTACTGGTCCATTGACCTGAGGAATCTGTCACAGCGGTGTAAGGGAATCTCTACCACATGACGCAACCCATCTTGCAAGGAGTCCCACTCGGGCACCCTTTTCCTAGGAGAACAACTTGGACCAACTAAAAGATAACGTATTCATGGTTGGATGCTGAATGCAATCCTTCCTTGGTTGTGTTGAAATTCTATAGCATGTGCAGTAGAATACAATTTTCTGACTTGATAATTACTTCCTAGTGATTTTCAAACAGGATTTCTCAAGCCACTGATATCATTGAATAATTACACAGAAAATATGAACTTTATTTGCAACTGAATCAATAAAGATCATAGAATGACAGCCATGCATAGTAGACACAATTTTTTACTCTGGGAAACAACCTTGGGAGAAAACCAAAAAACTTTTCTTGAGGAGAAATTGTCCTTTCAGCAAGGTTTACAAATAACAAATTTATGCCAATATTGCAAGTCAAATCACCAGGAAAACCTGGCCAAATTGCTGCATGTCCAACTAGTCAAAATTCAACTCAGAAATATGCGGTCAACGCTGGTCAATGGTTTGCTGTAAAACTTGCACATGCGGCTGGTCAAATTGGCATGTCGTCAAACTCAGACATGGGGCCTGGTCAAACTGGTATGCGGTCACTCGGCCTGCAGTCAAATTCAACCTGGTCAAACCCTTGGTCAAGTGTGGTCAAAGTCTGTGGTCAACACTGGTCAAAACCCTCACAGATGCGGCTGTATGGACTAGTCAAACTTGGTCAACTCCTCACGCATGCGGCTTCCAAGAGAGAGAGAAAATGATAGATAACATTTCTTCTTAGCTGAATTTCTCTTGCATTAGAAAAGATTGAAAATGAGCTTGCTATGTTGAGTTTCTCCTCACATGCTCGTCTATTTATATAGAGCTCTAATGTTGAGTGGAGACCCAATAAGTGTTGAAGAATCTAGGGCAATTAGGTGTAGTGAGATTCTTCTCGACTTGGATCTTCTTCTTACTATTAGTGTGCGTGTTTCATCAAACTGCTACCAAAAACATAAAGACAAGAAGACAAATGTTGGCTCTCTGCTAGGGCCAAAACCTCTCACTCTTTGAGAGGAAAACCCTTTGGTAAGTTTCTCTTATTGAAGCTTCTTATTGATCACTGCCAAACCGTAGACCCTTGACTAGGATGTCCTCCAAGTGCAAGTCAAGTCCTCTCCTCTTTTCTGCACTTTGTTCCCCGGCACATAGACTTCCTCCTTCCGGCACTTTGCTCCCTAGCACTTCGTCCTCCTTCTTTGTTTCTAGTTTAGGGATAGACCTTCCTTGAGTGAGCCTTCTAGATGAGATGTTCCTCTTCTATCCTTTGCTCAAGTAGACTTCTTCAAACGAGATCCTTCTGGAGATATGGATGTATGACTGCACTGCTGTTCTGCTGTTCTTCTGCCCTAGTTTTTTCACGTTTGAAGGGTACCCTTAGTGAATTAGGGTCCTTTCACCTTCGCTAGAGAGAGAGACTTCTTCGCTTGACTTGGGAGGCCTTGTAGGCCTAATATCTAGTCCAAACACCAAAGAATCTTGCACTGAAAGGTTACTGCTGTTATATCCACAATCTGTCCTTCTCATTGCATGTGTGACTGTGTCTAGCCCTAGAAACAGTCCCCTACACTTCGGTCTTCTTCCTCCTTTCTTCTCCTGTCTTGGAGACCCTTAGACTTGCCTTTATCCTTCACTTTCTCGACTTCGACCTTCACTGATTTCAGAGCTTGCGTTATATGCTCTATGAGGGAGTGGACAGCCTCTATATATAGAGGACTGTCCCTCCTCTAGGCCGACATTAGGCCGACATTCTGTCTTCAAGCCAACTTGACCATATCTTCACTATTTTCTTCGTTTTGCTTCATTTGGATGACGTTGCTGCATGGAGAGGACTTGGATTTTGCTTGGAGGTATTCCTTTGACCTTTATACTATTTTATACATAGTGTAACATGCCTTCAAAGGGTCTTACATAAATACATTGACTCTTGACTTCCTAAAAGCATTTTAAACATGTGCTTGACCTAATTCAATGAGCAAGAAACTCATTGAAAAATATAATAAAAATAATCTCTTTTATTGAATAAATACAAAAGTCAAACTTACATTTATGAAGACCGAACCTAGTTACACTTCCTTCAACACTCCCTCTTAACTAGGGAGGTATTCATACAACATTACAAGGTGTTTGGCTATGTTTCAATCTTGAAGAATTCACATAAGAGAAACTGGATTTTCATTCCATCTACTATAGCATCATAATAACCAACATTGTTTCCACAACAAGGCCTTGGCTGACAACTCTATCTCTCAATAGATCAGAGCACAATGTTGGCGAGACCAATGACTTATAGACACCTTAGTCATTGTCTCTTAAGGTACATACCTGCCTGGGTGTTCACTGAGTATGAACTTCTAGGACTATTCTTGGGTTCCCAGCGCTCAAAGAATGTCGGTCCTCTTGCCTACTCTTGTCTTGGATGCCCTACAAGAGTATCGGATGCCAGATGATTACCCAATCCTCCCATTCTTTCTTCCCAAGTGAAGACAAGAATGTTGTGTCTATCTTGTGTCGACATTTCCATTCATGGCCTTCATCTAGACTTATGGCTGTTAGTCCTAGTCTAGTGTATGACCCATGAAATTGAAAAACACAATTGTCACTCCTTTGTAATCAAGGGTGATCCAAAACTCCCCTCTTGATCAGGGACTTGTCAGAGCTCCCTCTTAACTAGGGACTCTTTTATTCATCAACGACTTCTTCTTCGTGGCTTCTTCAGCTGCTTGATCTCCTTCCTTTCTTTAATGTCTGAAGTCTTTGTTCGAACTTCTTCTAGGTAGGGCACCATCCCTCGATCACTTTCCTTCCTGGTTTTTCATGTCATTGCTTCCTTCGTGGAAAGTGGCTTTCTTGTCATACATCAGGTTTTCTTATCATCTGGCTACTCCTTTGTCATTTGTCCATACTTTTCTCATGGATGCTTTGTCGTACTTGCTTGTTTATATGCTTTGACCTAGTAGCCCATCATGGCTTCATCCCGATATTGCTTCAACATTGCTTTTTCTTTTGCTGGATGGCTTCTTCATCACGACATCTTCGGAGAGTAGAATCAGTTATTTGCATTTGTCATATCTCCAAGGCCTTCATAGGTGTCAAGGGTCTTCCTTCCTTTGTCAGAGTTGTCCTGCCTTCTTTCGGGAGATATCTTCAAAGTATCTTGTCAGATAGTGATTCTCGGTGATCATGGTGTTCTTCACATGCTTGATCTCTTTCTTTATTTGCTTCTCTTTGGATAAATTGGTCAACCATCTTATGCTCCTTGAGAGCACTTCTTCATTGCTTGCTTCTTGGATTAGTCAACATTTCTTCTTGCTTCTTAGTCAGCAATCTTATACTCCTTATGTGAGCATATCCTTTTGTTGACCTTTATTGCATTGTAGTACATGCCCTCGAGCATGTCATTGGTGAAAAGATTCTTTCCTACTTGATTATGTTATAGAACTATTCCCATGACTCAATAATATACAAATGATAACATGACTAAAATTTGATGCATACATACCTCATCTTGATTCTCCTTTGATCATATTGACTTTATTTGATTGTTCATGGTGTGGCCCTTCTTGCTTCATCTTAGCTTGCTTTCTCATCATCTTTTTCTTGAATCCCATGAATGGGACTTCCCAATGAGACATCTGGTTCTTATTCATGAATCTTCTTTTGAAGATTCCATCATAGGATCTTGAAGACCCTTTCCCTGCAAATGTTTCTTTCCTTTTGACGATGGAGGTATTCCAAGATTCTTAATCATGATCAATTTTCTTTCATCGTGGATGAGGTTCTATACCAGGTATGCTCCTTCCTACATGAATATCTTGAGCTATATCTACCATGCTCCTATATTCTAGAAGATATTTCTAGCCATGCATTTTTTTTCTCATTATAAATGTTACTTCTACATGAGTATCTAGAACTCTATGTACTACATGCTTCTAGATTCTAGATGTTTCTAGCCATGCAATTTTATTTTATTCCTACATTCTCCTATCCTACTCAAAACTTTGAAAGAAGACTTGAAGTAAAGAGTTTGACTTCATCATAGTAGAGATCCGAAGGATCTTCCTTCTTTTCTTCTTCTTTCACCTCTTGAGTCATGTGAGCTTCTTCCCTCTTTCTTTTGTTGTTGTTGTCCTTGTTAAGCTTAGGACAATTCCTATTGTAGTGTCCATATTCTTGGCATCCATAACATTGGATTTTGGACATGTCTTTGTTGTTTGTTCTTCGTGGTCCGAATTTGCCAAATTTTCCCTTTCTTTTGGCCATGGTAGCAAATGCTAGCTCCTTTGATCCCACATCTTCCTTTGCTTTAAGTCTGGTTTCCTCTGTCTTACATAGAACCCACATTTCACTGAGTGTGGTTGCTTCCTTCTTAACATCTATGCTTGATGTGAAGTTTCCCCAATCCTCAGGTAGAGCATTGAGTACTATAGTCGCCATTTCTCTGTCAGACATGACTTCCCCAAGCTCTTGAAGTTGATCCCTCATCTCAGAAATCTTCATGAAGTAGGGGGCTATTCCTTCCTTTGATATCTTCATCTTGTACAATTCATTTCTTAGAGATATCACTTCTCTGGCTGTGGATACTGAGAATAGATCTACTAGCTTATCATAAATTTCTTTTGATGTTTCAAATTTGGAGACATAAGGAATGAGAGAGTCTTTGATTAATTCTATTAGAATCCTTTGAGCTCTTGTCTCATCCTTATTATACTTTGCTAAGGCTTGAATTTGTTCCTTAGCAGGGATAGTGATATTCCCTTTGACATGTTCTAGGAGTTCATTCTCCTTGAGAAGTAAATCAGTCCTCTTCTTCCATGCAAGAAAGTTATTGGTACCTACCAATTTGTTGCTTTCCTTGCAAAAAGACATTGGTGTATATTCAAAAGGGGTCATATACTTACTTGATAGATTTTGAGATGTAGTGGATTTGCTTTCTCCTTGAAGACTTGATGGCTTGCCTTTCTAGGATCTTGATGTTCTTCAGGTTGCCTTCCCCAAGTGGACTTGCTTGATGAAGAGATTTGCTTGGTAACTTGTAGATGGTGTAGGTCCCTCTTTGATCTGTTCTTCTTTGTAGGTGCCTCTGTGTAAGGCTCTTCTTCTTGCTATGTAGTCTTCCTTGATGAATGATAGATGGTAGGCCTTCTTTTACTTGAGTAGATTAGGCTTGATGCTTCAACCTTGTAGATGTCTTTCCTTGATGTGTCACCTTAGCTTTGATACCATGTTGAAGAATCTAGGGCAATTAGGTGTAGTGAGATTCTTCTTGACTTGATAACAATTTGTGAAGCACTTTTACAATTATTTTAGCTTGATCTTCTTCTTCTTATTATTGTGTGTTTCATCAAACTGCTACCAAAAACATAAAGACAAGAACACAAATGTTGGCTCTCTGCCAGGGCCAAAACCTCTCTCTCTTAGAGAGGAAAACCCTTTGGTAAGTTTCTCTTATTGAAGCTTCTTATTGATCACTGCCAAACCCTAGACCCTTGACTAGGATGTCCTCCAAGCACAAGTCAAGTCCTCTCCTTTTTTCTGCACTTTGTTCCCTAGCACATAGACTTCCTCCTTCCGAAACTTTGCTCCCCAGCACTTCTTCCTCCTTTGTTTCTTGTCTAGGAATAGATCTTCCTTGAGTGAACCTTCTAGATGATATGTTCCTCTTCTATCCTTTGCTCAAGTAGACTTCTTCAAACGAGAGCCTTCTTGAGATATGCATGTATGACTGTACTGCTGTTCTGCTGCCCTAGTTTTCTCACGTTTGAAGGGTACCCTTAGTGAATTAGGGTCCTTTCACCTCCGCTGGAGAGAGAGACTTCTTCGCTTGACTTGGGAGGCCTTGTAGGCCTAATATTTAGCCCAAACACCAACGAATCTTGCACTGAAAAGTTACTGCTATTATATCGGGAATCTGTCCTCCTCACACGTGTAGCCCTAGTATTGATATGCAATTCATGTAATGTTAAATTCTTAAAGTAAAAGTGACATTCTCCTTAATCTTCATTTACATCCTTTTACTTAAATTTTTAACATTACCATGAAATGACTCAGGGTGTTTGAGAGTGGTTCCGACCTCATTGGATTTCATATGGAGAAAGTAGAATTTTAGATTTCATTCAAAATCCCACAGACTTATCAATTTTTCAGGATTTCAGGATTGCAATGTTTCCATTGAATTTTGTCATGTATTAAGGTATGGAACTCGTATTTAATCAAGAGCACCAATCCCTCTATGTACCTTGATGTTAGTGACATTGGTTGTTGAACTCCAGTGACATTGGTTGTTGAACTCCTCTATCATGACCCTCCTAAAAATGTACGCATCACCCAAACAAAATCTTGACTTGACGTGCTATGTTTTTCTAATCTTATGTTAATGCTTAGAGGGTGATATTAATGACAAAGATCCCTATACAGATACAGAGGTAATGACAAAGATACCTCTGGATATTAATGCTTAGAGGGTGATATTAATGACAAAGATCCTGATTTTCCAACAAGACTAAAAAACTAGACATTTCTCGTGGTGGCAAGAGGCCCAAGCATAAGCAATAGATAATAGATTTACTTGTCTTTTTTAGTTTCTAGTAGTTTTTATAACTATTGACTCTTTCATATTTATTATGATATTTTTTTAAACAATATATGACAATTTAAGTTTGAAGTTGGCAATTATAACTGATTAGTAATGAATTATGAATATGATGCTTCATGAAAGTTGAAAGTTGTTTCATTTCATTTTATAACATTTCATTTCATTTTAGATATTATTTGTTGCAATGGTTACACTTAGCTTACAAGTACAACTTTGGGGATCAATGATGATAAATGTTATATATTGAATTTTGAAAGCTTTAAACTTTAAGATTGATGAATCACGGCACACAATATGTTGTATGTTACTATGTTACTAACTTGTGGACATGGTTGATGAAGATTATAACTTCTAGATGATTGTTGTTATATGGTTCAATCCATCTTTTTTTATGTTTTTAATAGCTATTTCATAATTCTACAATGTTTGTTGACATATATGATCCAAAATTAAAAAATATATATATTATATAACGCTCTGGGAATTGCTTCCCAAACTGGACTTTTGAAAATCGTCGCTCGCCGCACACGTTTCTCCAAACCAAGAACATGTAGGACACAATCACTTGGATAATGAAACAACA
Organism: Pinus taeda; assembly: GCA_000404065.3. Classification (NCBI taxonomy): domain Eukaryota; kingdom Viridiplantae; phylum Streptophyta; class Pinopsida; order Pinales; family Pinaceae; genus Pinus; species Pinus taeda. Next base: position 11,555 of record APFE030852929.1, on the reverse strand, counting down.
TCCAGGGACATCTTCAATGATCAGCAGAATGACAAGTAATGCCCAAGCATGAAAGGAAATAGCCGACTTCAAAGAAAGCAAGGAACCCAGTATGAAGAATCAAATTGTTCTAATAAGAAAAAAGTGTTATCTTATATTTGGCCCTCTCCTTCACGACCTTTGGGATTGGCCTTAATTGATTGGTAGTGCTCAAGGCACTTTCAATCAGATAGAAAGGTGCACTCTCTAATTTGGTAGAGATGGAAACAATCGTAGGATTATACTTGGAGTCAATGCCACCTATCCTGGAAAGGGTGTAGGGAATGTTACCCCTCAATTGAATGAGGGTAACTCGATTCATTTATAAGAATCTATTTATGTACCTGATCGCAAAAAGAACCTGGTGTCCATTTCGGCAATGGAAGTCAAAGGTTTCAACGTGGCATTCATCAATGGAAAGGTATGTGTTTGAAAATGAAATTTTTAAAGATGCTTTTACTCATGGGTTCAAGGTTGGCAATTTGTATCAAATTGCAAGATGTCCATTGGGGACCATGTCATTTGACACATCTCATCTATAGCACTAGAGGTCTACTTATTATGGAGCCCTACCCGATGTAAGCCAAATGGTGACAGGTATGCCTGAATTCAAAACGAGCATGAAGGTACATGTCTGAGATGTACCAAAAGAAAATATTACAAGGGGACCATTCCCCTCATGTAGCAAGTCTAGAGGTTTGAAGCAACCCGAGGGGCTTTGAGATTCATGATCGCGAACCCCATGTATGCAGGAGAAAGAAAGCCCTCTATGGGTTGAAGTAAAACAACCCGGGCTTAGTATGACAGGATAGATAGCTATCTGATGAAGCTGAGATTCACTGAGAGTGAAGCCGATCCAAACCATTGCTCGAAGGTTGTGGATGATAAACCTCTCATACCGGCACCTTTTGAGGACGACCTCTTTCTGACAGGTGCAGACCCTCTCATTTGTAAAAGTAAGAGGGAGTTGGATTCCAGATTTGGAATGGTAAACTACAAACCCGTGACTGCCTCAATGGATCTTAACTTTTAGAAGTTATGTGGTAGTAATGCCGGACCAGATTTAGGAAATGCCTCTGAGTTTCATAAACTCATTTGCATTGATGTTCTTGGTGAACTTCCGTTAGAACATATGTTTTGTAGTTAGCATGTTGAGCTCATATATGGTTGAGCCTCACTGAATTGGTGCCAAGAATCTTTTGAGATATCTTCGAGGCACAATCTCTCATGGATTGGGATACACTGCTCAAGATGTGAAGTTGCATGATTATTCGAATGCTAACTAGGCAAGAAGTGTGGAGGATCACAAGAGCACTTCTAGGTGTTGGTTCTCTTTGGGTTCTGCTTCGATAGCATGGATGAGCAAGAAGCAGAAGTCAGTTGCTATAAGCACAGTTGAGACCAAATACATAGCTACGAGTATGACCTCGTGTGAAGCTGCCTAGCTATGGAAGCTCTTCAGTGAGTTGTTTGACACATCACGGATACCACTGTGATCTTCTGTGTCAACCAAAGGGGGATTCGATTATTGAGGAATTCTGTATTCTATGATTGCTCCAGCATATAGAAATCAGGTACTACCTTCTCTGGGATATGGTACATCGATGAGAAAGAAGGCTCCATCACATTGGGATTGATGTGCATGTCACATACATTCTTTCAAAGCCCCGAGGAAAGGTCAAATTTGTGACTTTCCAGAACGACTTGGAGTCGTTGAGAGACCCTCTTATGAGGGTCCTGTATGATGCATGCAATGAGCTCTAGGAGCTCCGGGGGTCTTGGGGTACTTCTTGGAGCAACAAGCGACCATAGGGCGAGTCACCCTCCCCTAATGGCGCACTGTGTATAGGATGAATGGTTCAGCCTTCCCCTGTGATACCCCGCGGCAACTTATGGAAAGGATGCGTAGTTCTCCTATCCAGGCATCCTACCCGTGCAGTCTGGGACTCATGGGAAGTACTTCTCATTTGGCCAATGAGTAGCGAAATGGGGTTAGGGACCATAGTAGTACTATTGATGGATGCATTGTTGTATGTATCGTACTCCTTATGCTAGGATGACCTCCATTGATCTGGGATCAGTATGAGTGGTTTGAAACACTCTTTTGATATTGATCTAGAATCAATTGGAACTGACTTCGAGTCAGTAAGAGTGATATGACTCACTCTCTTTTGGAACTAATATCAGATCAGTAAGAGTGGTAAGACACACTCTCTTCATATGGAACTGACTCAATATGAGACATTTTCGATCAATTCTTCTTCTTCAGAGCAAAGCAGAGCAGAGTAGTGCAGGGCACTGATGGTAGAGATAGTACAGTCTGGTAGATGGATCAGTGGATGGAGTTCTCCTTAGTTGAGAGGGAGTGTTCAAATTGGAAACTAGGGCCAAACTCCATGTGGGTCATCTTTATTTATGGCAGCTGATATTTTTCCTGGATCCCTCTCATCGAGAGGTGTAGGATTGATCTAAAGACCATCTGATTTCGATAAGTATTCATGAAGATATGAATTTATTTGTGTTATTGGACAAATTGTCAAGGTCAGCCAACAACCAAATAACCCCCACATGTGCTCAACATTTTAGTATAAAAGGAGGTGACTTGAGAATCATTTCACACACACTTCACTCTTGATTTCTCTCGACTCGCTTTGGGTTTTAGTGGAAGAGAAATCTAGGAGGATGAAGCCCTAGACGCAGTCAAAAGGAAAAGGCTCTACGTTGCCCTAATGGAGATCAAATCACAACTATGGTAGGGACCTATACATTGACCTAAAGGAGCCCTTACCTTTAACGCAATCATGGAAGTAGTTTTAATGCAACTATGGAAGAGGCCTTAACAAGGTGGAGATATGGTATGGTGAAGAAGGCTACACACTGCCTCATATGCAAGTTTATTCTGCCCTAGTCGTGAGTCTATCCTGCCCTAGCTGCAGGTCCATGATGCCTTAGCCACAAGCCACTTCAAGTGACCGAATTGTTGGAAGGAGGGCCAAGCATCTAGGGCCAAAAGGGCAGGCTACTACGCCAAGTAAAGGAGGAGCTAAATGCTGGAAATTAAGTGATTGTTTGGGTACATTGAGGAGACCAAAAGCTACAGCAAGCTAGGCCATAGGCCATAGCAAGCTGTTGGAGTTATTCTAGGGCTGCATTGAGATGGACAGACCCTCAAGAGGACAACGTGACATGGAGGAGCCTCTCCTAGGTTGGTCGCAATACTAGAGGGCTAGTATTGCAGACTAACAGTGGGACAATAGTGCTAGTAGTGTGACAACATAGTGCAGCAATGTCACAAGGCACAGTAATGCCACTTGGGACAACAGAGTGGCAAACATAGTGCAACAATGTCACAAGGCACAACAATGTCACTTGGGACAGCAAAGTGGCTAACATAGTGCAACAATGCCAAATAGGAGCAGCAAAAGCACATTGGGACAACAGTGGCAAGCATGGTGTTGCAAGTACATTAGGACAGCAGCATGGTAAGTGGTACAGCAAGGACATGGTGCTTGTTGGAGCATGGTACTTGGGACAACAAGTAATCATGGTGCAGCAATGAGATGTGACAGCTTTGTGATAAGGTGCAACATGATGTGGAACGTTGCTGCATAATGATAGGCATCATAACAAAGTGAAGTGTAGCATGTTGTGTGCAGCACTCGTAAAGAGCAATACAATGATATTAAATGCTACAATGAGATGCAACATGATGGGCACAATGAGGCACAAGATGAGGCAGTACTGGTGAGTGCAGCAAGATGATAAGGTATAACAAGATGTTGCAGTATAGGAAGGTGCAGCAGTATGATGTGTGCAGGGTGGTAATGAGGTCTAGCATAGTGATGATGGGTGTAGCATGATGCAGCGCAGTGAGGTGTAGCACTATGATGGGTGATAAAGTCACCTTGGAGAATCAATCGAAGCAACATGTATTCAATTGAATTCAGCGACCTCATGTATCATCTTCTTAGTGTTGACTTTTGTTGTATATGTAGTATGTACTCTCTCTCTCTCTCTCTCTCTCTGTGTGTTGAACTATTAAAAAACATATAAGAAGAATTGATCAACGGTTTCCCCACATTGGGGTTTGTCCCTAGCTAGCGCCTCATCTTGTGTCTTCATGTCTTGGCTTGTCTTCTGTGATTTATGTTTATGTTCTATCTGCAATTTACTATTATACTGATGTGATTGCTAATCTGGAAAGATATTGAGCTAATTGTGAAAATTGAAATAAATTGTTCTAAACATAAAACATACCTAAAATTAACATCTTAGGGTCATTGATGAAATCTAGAACCTATGATGAAAACCCTATTCTTTTGATGTTTAAGGTTTTGATATTGTTTAGCAAAAACCCTAGTCTTTTAGGGATTGTTGTTATTGTCAAGACCCTTGTATTAGCTAACATAAGGTCCTAAGAATGAAACCCTAGGTGTGTATACTTACGCATAATCGAAACCCTAGCTTGATTGAAATAGTTGTGTATCTAACTTTGATAAATTGATGTTTGTCTTGGGTTTACCTAGTAGGTATGGATATTGATATGAGATGCTAGTACATGATAATGAAACCCTAGATATGTATATGCAATTATAACAAAATCTAGGGCATATAACAAAACCCTAGTGAGATTAATATTCTAGGGCATGATGATATAACTTTTTATTAGTGATATGATTTGCAACAAACCCTAGTAGAGTCTGACATGTAATTCTAAAAGCATATTGTTCAAACCTTAAATGTATAATAATATGATTGGATTGTTATTGAATTGTTGATATCTAAGCCCTTATGTCTCGAAGATGGAGTCTAGGGTTTATGATAAAACCCTAGCAAGAAGCTGAAGATGTGACTCTTACTGATTATTAACCTAACTAGGTTTAGGTAGTTGATGTCTAAAGTTTGAATGTTTTGATGCTTCCATTATAATGACATTGATATAGTTAACTTCATGCTTTGGTATATCTTTATTCGGTTATACTTGTTGAAGATTTGCAGGTACATAATCTTCAAGATATGCATAAGTTGAAGATGATAATGATGAGCATGATGAAAGAAGCTATAAGAATGAAGATGATCAAGATGACCTTGATGCCATAAGAAAGAAAGAATGAAGTTTCTCCGATGTTATGAATTTGTTGATCTCCCCAAGTTGAGAGGGAGGGCATATTATGACAATCATACTGAATTCCTTAAAGTAGGAATGTACTACAAAATGAATGCTAGTAAATCATGAAGTTATAAACAAAGGACTTGAGAAATACAGAGACTATATTTGGGTGTTCCTGAAGAAATGGAAAAAGGAAAAACTTCCGATAAGATTAAAGATGTTATAAGCAACATTTGAATGATTGAGGACCTCGACGATTTGTGTTTACATTTGTAAGTTTATCACTGATTGGGATTGTGATTGTGCAGGATATCTCCATAAAAGATTGAAGGTTTGAAGCATGCCTGGATTGGTGGCTATATCTGATTTAGTTGATTAGGAGAGATCTTAATTTAGATAACAATGGTATGTTCTATGTTTTAGAGCAATTTACTTCAATTTTTCTTATTAGCCCAATATCAATTTCTAGATTAGCAATCACATCAACGTTGATAGTAAATGCAAATAGAACATAAACAATAAATAGAAGACAAGCAAAGACAAGAGGACACAATAATTGGCAAATGCCAAGAAAAAACCTTAGTGTGGGGAAAACCCTTTGATTAAATCTTCTTAATATTCTTCATAAGTTCAACAGAGAGAGAGTACATCATACAAAATTTACTTTCCTAATCATTGTAAAAACAGATCAGCCAAACAGCAGTCAAAAAGATGCCCTAACCAAAAAGTTAATGCTAGTTAAACTAATAGAAATCTCCTCAAAATGAGCTCGGTCAAACCCAGTCAACTCAACATCCAAAGTCAGTCAAAATCAACCCAAAACAGTGCTTAAAATCTTGGTCAACACAAAGTCAACGCTGCATTCAAAAGATCTGTTGTCAAAGCTCGTCAAACTGCCCCAATTGCATTGGTTTTTGTGCCGGGAGATACGGCCTCAAAAGATCAGAATAACTCCCTGAAAACCGCAGTCAAAGTAGTTGAGTTGACCCTTGATCAGTGTTGGTCAATGCCCCTGCAAATAGCGTGAAAACAGTGCTGCTATTTTTCCTCGAAATTTTCGTTCAACCCAAGTCAACATGAGAAGAGAGAAAAGTTGCTCCTTTGTTGTACGAACCAATGAGGAGAGGAAAGAGAAATTTGTGTTGAGTGATGATCCAAATGAGGAAAACGTCTCTCTTATTTAATAAGAGCTCAGGTGAAGACAAAGCCCAAGCAAGAGTAAGAAAAGCAATCACTAAGATTTGTTGGACAAGGACAAGATTCAATGGCGTCCTCATCATACTTCAAATATCATGACAAGCTCAATGAGAAGTCTGATTATCATGCATGGAAGATGTCTCTTGACTTGACTTTGGAAGAGCATGATGCTATGGATTATGTGCAAGGAAAGATTGTTGAACCTCTTTCAAATGCATCGACTGCCACTAAGACAAAGTACAAGAAAGGTGGGGTCAAAGCTAAGAAGATCATCAGGGATTCTATTCACAAGCATTTAGTTGCCTACATCTCTGATATGCGCACATCTAAAGAGATATATGACAAGTTGGTTAGCATGTTTAAAGCTAACAATGCAAACCAAGTCCTATCTCTCAACAACAAGTTGAAGGACATAAAGAAGGGAAAAGGAGAAGGTATCCAATCCTACTTCATGAAGATTACTAAAATCAAAAATGATCTTCTATCCATTGGAAAAGTTATTGCTGACAAGGAGCTCACTCTCATTGCCCTTCGAGGTCTCCCTCATGAAAGGGATGTGTTCAACACTACTATCTTCAACAATGATAGGATTCCAGGTTTTGATGAATCCTTGACTAGATGTACTCAAGAAGAGACAAGGATGATGGCAAGAGACATGCCTTCAAATAGGAATGATCCTACTGCATTCTCCACTCATGCTAAAAAGACGAACAATGCTGGTTCAAAGAAACAAGGTCATGGAAGACAAGGATTCAAAGATGGAAAAAGAGAAGATGCTTCAATTGTAACAAGTTTGACTACTATGCTAGGGAGTGTCCTAATAAAAGAAATACACCTCGGGATGATGATAAAAACAATAACCGCAACAATTTCAGAGGCAATAACAACCAAAGGAATGGCAGGTTCAATAGCAAAGGAAAGAGGAATGTTGTCACTACTCAACATGGAAACAGTGGGTCTCCCAAAAGATCAAGAAACTCCAGGTATGATGAATCTAATGTTGTAGATAATAAGAAAAAATAATTTGATCTTATTTCTGCCCTCTCTACTGTCTCTCCTTTGGATACCATAGATAATTAGTTGATTGATAGTGGTGCCTCAAGGCACTTCACTGGGTTATAAGTTGTCTCTTTCAAATTTGATAGAGAAGAATACAAATTTGGAAATCATTCTTGGAGACAATGTCATCTATCCAATGAAAAGACCTGGGAATGTTACTCTTCAATTGAATCAAGGTAACACCATTCATCTACAAGAAGTACTATATGTACCCAATCTAAAGAAGAACCTAGTATCTATCTCAGCGATGGAGGACAAAGGATTCAAGGTGGCATTCATTCATGGAAAGGTATGTGTTTGGAAAATAAATTTCAAAGAAGCATTCACTCTTGGATTTAGGGTTGACAGCCTATATCAAGTTGGAGGAAGTCCACTGGGAGCAATGTCTTGTGAGACATCTCTTCAATCCGAATGATGGCACCAAAGGTTTTCTCATCTTCATTATAAGGCTCTACCCGCTACAAGGAAGATGGTGACAGGTATGCCCGAATTTAAAGTAGAACATGAAGGTCTTTGTCAGGGTTGTGCCGAAGGAAAACATACAAGGGGACCATTCCCCTCAAGTGATAGTAAGACTATGGACATTTTGCAATTGCTTCATTCTGATCTATCTGGTATGTCGCTCGTGACATCTTTGGGAGGATATTTGTATTACGCTATTTTTGTGGATTTCTTCTCTCGCAAAACTTGGATTTATTTTTTGAAGAAGAAGGACGAAGTGTTCAAATGGTTCCGCTCTTTCAAAGCCTTGCTTGAAAATCAAACAAGGAAGAAGATCAAAATATTGAAGACCAATAATGGAATCGAATATGAATCAAATGAGTTCAATGATTATTATAGAGAAGCTGGCATTAAGAGGGAGACTACTACTGCATATACTCCCGAGCAAAATGGTGTCGCTAAGAAGAAGAATCGTTCAATTATAGAAGCCACTGATGACATGCTTCGTTATCAAGGCCTTCTGAAGTTCCTATGGGGAGAAGCTGCCAACATTGTCATGTATGTTCAAAATAGATGCCCTCATCAAGCATTGGACTACAAAAATCCCAAACAAATTTTCACAGTAAGAAACCCAATGTTTCTCATTTTAGAATTTTTGATAGCCTCGTGTATTTTCATGTGTCGAAAGAAAAGAGAAGCAAATTGGACGCATCTGGGAAGAAAAGAACATTTGTGGGCTATAGTGAAACTTCAAAGGTATATAGAATCTATGTGCCTAGTCAAAAAGAAGTGTAAATAAGTCATGATGTCACCTTCGATGAAGATGTTGCCCTTGGGAAGGTTAGAGATCTTCCTATTCCAAGGAAGGGAAAAGAAGATACAGGAAAGCAAGAAGAACCGAAGGACGAGTTGATGACCGACACTGAAGGACCAATGGATCCCATTGATCCACCTCCCCATGAGCCCTCCTCCTCAAAAAGGAGACCCTCATGGCTCAGGGACACTCTCGAAGATGCCGAGAGACATATTGCACCAAGGGGGACATTTCGTGAAAGTAAGAAGTCAAATAGGTACCAAGGGTACTTAGCTGCCATGAGCATTGTTGACCACTACGTGTCAACGATCCATAGCAGTACACCCCCTTTTTTCGCAAAAGGGATAGCACTTGATCGATGTGTCTGTGTTGTCCATCTATCATCATCAACTTGACTTCCAAGATGTTATGTAAACCCTTTTTGCATGTGCATAATGTAAATAATCTCAGCAGATCTGTGTCATGTATGTAACAACCTAGGTGAACCTACTTTTCTAGTGACGATCTTCATTTTGGGAGGCTTTTGTCTGACCGATCCATTATCGGATGGTCAGCAGAGTTTTCCTCCAGTCTTACCCCAAAGCTGGAATGCATTTTGTCGCTAAAATCTTAGGCGGGTCCTAGTGTTCTAGATCGAGTCTATGTAAAAGTCATTTGAAAATAATCCTAACTATTTGGTTAGGTTATTTTATTACAAATTATGTCGCAAAAATGAGTAGTCTGTGGGGGTCTATTACAAATGGATTTTCCCTTTATGATGTAAAAAAAATATAAAAATCATGATGTAAAGTTTCTTGAGGATTGGAAAAATAATCTATCCCCTCATATGCTAATTAATTAAATTTTCTAGCTAAAACTAATTAAAATCCTAAGCCAGAAATATAATTAATTAGAAGTCCTAGGTAAATTTAAATTCTCCAAAGGCAAAATTCGTCACTCTTTAAAAATTAAATTTCAAAAGGTCCCGGGACTAAGGTAAATTAATTATTTTGCTAAATTTTAAACCTTTGATCCCTGACGTTAAGTCAAAGTCAATTTTTTTGGGAAATTAACTCAAAAAAAAAAATTGACTTAATTAAAATGCATTTAATGAAAGATTTCGAACTTCCCCAAATATTTAAATATTTCGATGGATGAGATTAAAAGAAATTTTAATCTTCATCAACGGTCGAGATTTCTTTAATGAGGATCACTCGAACTAGCCATTGGAGGATTTATCTTTAAATAGGAAGTCATTTCTCAGTTGGTCTATCCGACCTTTGAGTCGTGTGCTTAGCAAGAAGCTCTTCTGTAATCTTTTTCTAGATAATAAAGAAAGACTTTAGGGTTAAGTTATGCTAGTGTTACTCTTCATGGGAATATTGTAAGATGTGTTGTTTTCATACATAATTTTTTCTACAACCATTGATGATAGCTTCTAAAGAGTGATTTGAGTACAGCTATCTTACTCGATTGTTGGGGTTTGAATAATAATCTAAATTTTGAATGTAATAGCAGGTATCTCTATTTCTCTGAGTTGTATTATTATTTTCTCGCTCTATTTTTAATGGTTGAATCAAGTTTTGCAGGGAAATCTTGATTTTAGATCCTCGGGTGTTGGGACAAGTTTTTAGTTGCACCATCCAACTTTCAATCTATGTTTTCTAAAGAGCCCAGCAAAATTAATCTCGGGCTTATCATAAGATTTTTATTTTTTTATGCACAAGGGTTTCGAGTTAGCACCTTTAAAATTTAAAAATCTTTTAATTTATGTGCACCGTAATGATAGATCTGACTAATTAGAGCCCGTAGTTTGTAAATTTTGTAATTTTTTTTTTAACGTGGGTTTTTCTAGGTTTTAGATTTTATCATTGTATATATCGTTTGGTATTTTCTTGTTATTGTGAGACCACAAATTTGAGAAAGATTTGAGAAAGAAATTTATGTAGTGTCCAGATCTAGGCCGTGGAGGGTACCATATAGATTTCCGAGGTTTATCAACATAATTTTGCAGGGATATTATTCAAATTTTTGTAGTCCAAAGGTTTGAAAGTTTTAAATCTGGAGATTTTTATAAGGTTTCAAGAAAATCTGAAGCAGAAGCATCTCATTTTAAATAAGATTTTCTGGGAAATTTTCTTAAGTTTTTGGCTACCATTTTCTCCTGTCTACTGCCATATTGAGTCTCCAAAATAATTTAAAAAAAAATTGTTCTCTGCATTTTAGGGTTCTGGAAAAATTCGAATTTCTTTGTTGCATCACCCATTTGCGACATTCCTCACTCCATTTGCTGCGTTCTCCTCCTCCTAGCCTATGCTCTCCTCTTTGCACCTGCAATCGTGTTTGATTCCTCCATTTCGCCTGCAAAACCCCTTGCTACAACGCTCTCCACGACTTCCCTTTCCTCCTTATCCTTCTGCGCAGCTTCATTCCAACCTCGACCTGCATGTTATTATGTCTCCTGTTTTATTTCATGCAGCCCTACCATCCTCTCGCAGTTCCAACTCCCTTGATACTTGTTTGTTTCCCTTCTCATCCTTTTCGAGTTCTCTGTGACTCCCTTTCTCCATATGCTAAAACTCAACCTATGCATCTCCCTTTCTCCATATGTTGCTCCTCTGCCTAGCCTATAGAACACAGTGATTTTCCGTTGCAAACCAACTGCCAAACTCCTGCCCTTGCTGCTCTTGAGAGTCCCTCTTCTCCACCGTTGACCTACACACAACAAAAAAACGTATGATTTCTCCTTGCTTTTTTTTGTTTTGTATGTTTTAATGTATTAGGGTTAGGTTCTTTTTATTTACATTTAGACTTTTTCTTTTATTTATTTAGGGTTTAATTAGTTTCATTTTGATTTTGTTTTAATTTGAATTTTTTTCATGTTAGTTTAGCTTGAATTTTTTTTTTTTAATGAATTAGAGTTGTGTTTTAATTTTT
>APFE030852926.1:0-14293 GCA_000404065.3 Pinus taeda | reverse complement strand
ATATAGCTGTTGCATTCCTCCAGCATGTTGTTGGGTATTACATATCTAGGTTTCTTGTTTGCCCTTGGTACAAATTTTCCTCCTGTCTTCATTTGCCACAGTTTTCCCATCACCGGTGCTTCTTTATTATTTGCCCTGGCCTCATTCTGGATGCCGCTGCCGCTTGCCTCACCTGCAACTATATTTTTAAAGGAGGGGATCTCTCCCCTCCCTTGCCGATTCTCCATATTTGCCCTCAGCACTCGCTGTTTAAGGCTCTTCAACTCCTACGTGAGGGTTAGTTATTCCCTCCGTTCCGCTCCGCCTCCCCTGCGATGGCCCTGCTCGCGTATCGTCCAGCCCACCCTGCTATTCCGCCTGCAAAACCCTAGCCCGCCGATCACCGCGTCCACATCGCCTCATCGCCCCTCTGTTATTTTGTATTGTTTTCCACCAATCTCTATGGTATAGTTATTTAGCAAAAAGTTTTCAATTTATTTTAAAGGTGATAAAAATTAAATATAAAAATAAATGAAAAGCCTTATAAAACTACCCTCAAAATCACAAAAATGATCTCTATGGTATAGTTTTTTAGCAACATTTCTTCAATTTATTTTATGGAAAACATGAAAAGTGAGTATTTTCCTTGGTATTACCACTTCACCATATTATTTATTATATTTTTATATGCTTTCTTTGATTTACTATTCCTTTTTATATTAAGCCACAAAACTTTAGGGCCATGACTAGTTAATGAAGGGGTATAGCTTCTCCTTTTTTTTCATTTTCTTAAATATTTTTTAGTTATTAGTGTTCTTTGGCTTATCATACTTAGGATCATCTTGAATTTTTACTTCATTTATTTATCTCACCTTTTTGAACAAGGCTTCATTAGTAATTCATAAGAGGGTATTATATTTTATGTGAACTAGATGGTTACGTAGGTGAAACTATGCATATTTTTATGTATAGTTATGAAGTGGGCTATACTATTAGTCTTGGTATCCAATAATATACTTTGAAAAAATTCTAAGATTAACTTATATGAGAATAATTAATATATGTGCCCCATCATAAAGGAGGAAAAAAGAATGAAATATTTTATTAGTTAACAAGTGTTATTACTTAAAGAGGAGGATTCCAAGATGGGGGTAACTAACTTTGAGATTTGTTTGTTCGGTGTGCAATGAATGTTTGTGATGAAGGAGCATGAGGCTTGAATAAAAAAGACTTTGAATTTTATTCCAAAAATACAAAAAAAAAATTGCAAGCAAAGGAGTAAAATCCTTTAGCTGTCACTTTACAAATATTTCCAGGTAGGATTTGAGCTAGAATTCAGGGATTTGAATTATCTTGTAATTAAGTCAAGTATTTAGCCTTACTTGAGATTCTCGAGGATAATATCATGTACATTAGAGGTTATCTAGGATTAGGCAGATTTTGTCCATTGATTTAGGATCTCATTGTTGTATGTACACATATTCATGTAAGTTTTGAATTAGTAGAAGGGGATTTTGGCTGGGTTTTTGGCTGTGGAAGGTTGGAATGTAAAATTTGGAATCTCTATGTATCTCTGTGAATATTGTGCATGAATGGTCAAATCTCAGAGGTTTTAATTTCCTTCGAATTATTTCTGAGTTTTGGTGATTTCTAGTTTGGGCCCTTTAGAATTAGATTTTCTATAATCTTGTGTGGTCGCATCTAAATCTTCACTCATTGTGCATTGAAATAGCCTGGATATGTTTTACGATCACAGAAAATAATTTAGAGGCACACTAAACTTGGTGGAAATGTTAATTCTTGGCGGAGCGAGGAAACTGTAACAAATTCGTGAGAAACCTAGGAGAAGATCTGAGTCGTCCAATCAACACATCCAATAGATTTAATGGTCATCATGTGCTGACAAGAATAGATTTTAATGAGAATAGAATAGAGGTCTTCGTAGGTGTAAGTAGTATCTTGCATAGTCTCCAAGTGGTAAGTGCTATTTTGCAAATTCAAGCAACTAACTTGAGGGGTTGACACATAGCACGGGAAAACCACTTTTCTCGCACGCTCCCAACTTTTTATGCATCGTGCAATATTTCATGCAAGATTATGCAATAGCCAATGGATCAAGCGGGATTGATCGATGTTAGAGTTTGGCTAAGCTAGTTTGCAAGCGGGGGATGCGATAGCTGTTTGATTAGACGGGTTAGATCTCATGGTGGTCGCGTTGGAAGATGCATGTGAGTTAATTTAAATTTTGGGCGTGATAAGGTTATGAACTACGGTTTTAATTCCCTTTGGTTCAATGGAAAATTGGAGGTTTTCCATATACAGGTTAAATTAAGTAGTTCTTCTATTTTATAAGAATAACTAAAATTGGAGGTCGATGATTGATATTCCAAAGGAAACCCGAGAAGAAGTTCCACCCGAACTTGAAGGAATAGTTTCTTGTTTTGAATGATTGTCCTTAACATCTGCAACGATCCCACCATTAGTTGTATGAGAGCAACCTATTGAAACTGAGTAGCATCTCAAAGATCAGAAAAAGAAATCCAACATGGCTTTTATAGTTGGAGGAAGACGTAGTGGTGGTCAAAGAAGAGGAAAACCAGTTGCAAATGCTGAAGTGTTGGAAGCTATGCATAGATGCAAGCTAGATTAGAAGCAGTGGAAATGGGAAATCAAAGAGATGCAGGTGTTGGAGATGTCAATGAGTGTGAAGTTGAAGATGTAGAAGAAGAGAAACCTACAAAAGTTACTCCTGAAATGAGATTCTTTAAATCAATGTTGGGATCCACATCTAAACCTAGACTTGAGGTTTTAATTTATAAAGGAGGATTAAACCACGAGGAGTTAATAGACTGGATTAATGACATGGATAAAGTCTTTGATTATGAAGAAATGGAAGAAGGAAAGAGAGTGAAATTTGTTGTCACAAAATTGAAAGGACATGCACCAGTTTCGTTGGATGGAGTGCAAGCAGAAAGAAGGAGACTTGGTAAGTAGCCAATTAAAAATTGGAACAGGATGGTGGCAAAGTTGAGAGGTAATTTTTCGCCATGTGAATATCAACTTTTATTCTTTAGACATATGAAGAATCTTAGACAGAGGTCTTTGACAGTGAAATAATACATATAATAATTTTACAAAGAGAGCATAAGGGCTAGACAAATTCAAAATACAGACGATAAGGTTCTGAGATATATAAATGTTCTCAGAATGGAGATCCAAGATGAGATAACTGTATTGTTTCCTAAAAAAATAGAAGAGGCTTATCATATGGTATTGAAGGTTGAAGAAAAACTCATGGGGAAGCAATCTATCAGAAGTAAGTTACTTTCAAAGGGAGAGGAAGTCAAGGTGGTAGAGGAAGATCTAAAACACCTAGAGATGGAGCTAGCACTAGCTCGAATCAGCATACACCCACAAAAGGTGATGCAAGTGGCAGAAGGAGTTTTTCTACAGGAAGAGGTGGTAGAGGTAGAGGAAGAGAAATAAGATGTTACAGATGTAACGAGCTTGGACAGAGAGCCTATGAGTGCCTAGAAAACACAAGGATAAAATCAGAGAAATGTAATTCTTGCTGAGACTGAAGAGAAAGTAGCAAAGGTGTCCGGAGAAGAAAATCTACCAAAGAAATGGGAACCTTTGATTGTTAAGAAAGTTTTGTTAAATCCAACAAAGGAAGTTGTTGAACGAGCATAAAAAAAGACTTTGTTCAAGACTGTGTGCAAAGTTTAAGGAAAATGTTGTCAAATGGTAATTTTTAGTGGCAACACTGATAATTTGGTCTCTACAGAACTAATGGAAAAATTGAAATTAAAGACAAGGAAACATCCAACACCTTACAACATGTCATGGCTTCAAAAATGACATCAATTGTGTGAAGTGGAGTTGCAATTGGCCAGATACAAAGACAAAATTATTTGTGATTGGATGCGTATGGATGTGCATCACCTATTATTGGGAAGACCTTGACAGTATGATAGAGGAGATATGCATGATGGAAAAAAGAACACATACAAATTTGGTAAATATGGTATTAATCATACATTGCTCCCTATGGAAGAAGAGGATGCATCACGAAGATATAATCCAGATACTCTATGACTGAGTGGAAAAGAATACTTGCAGTAGATTGAGGAGAATGAGGTAATTTTTTCATTGATTTGCAAACCCAAGGTAATAATTACTTCCACTAAAATTTCTGATTTGCCAATTGAAATTCAAGAGGTGCTGGAAATTTATTGTGATATCATTGTAGATGATTTTCCTAATGAGATACCACCCATTAGAAAAATAATTCATCATATAGATTTGATTCCACAGGTAAATCTGACAAATAAAGCAGCTTCCATGATGACTCCCATAGAAAATAAAGAAATCAGAAAATAGGTTCAGGAACTGTTAGATAAAGGATTGATGAGAGAGAGTTTGAGTCCTTGTGCAGTGCTAATAGTGTTGAGTCCAAAAAAATATGGAGGTTGGAGAATTTGCACTGGTTTAAGAGAAATCAAGAAAATAACAATGAGATACAAATTTCCTTTACCTAAAATTGAAGATTTGATGGATTGTTTACGTGGGGCAAGATATTTTACAAAGCTGGTTTCAAAAACTGTGTATCATCAAATAAGGATTAGAGAAGGAGACAAATGGAAAACTTTTTTTAAAACAAATGAAGGAGTGTATAAATGGATGGTAATGCCTTTTGGGCTATCAAATGCTCCTAGTACATTTATGAGGCTTATGAATGAAGTGCTCAAAGAATTTATTGGTAAATTTGTAATAATATATCTCCATGATATATTAGTTTATAGAAGATCTAAAGAGGAACATATGAGACATCTTAATTATGCCTTACATAATCTACAAGAAGAAAAGTTACTGCTAACTTTAAAGAAATGTTCATTCATGAAGAAAGAGTTGGTACATTTGGGCTTTGTTGTTTCTGCTTATGGATTAAAGATGGATTTAAAGAATATAAAGGCAATCGTAGAGTGGCCTTCACGAAAAAGTGTTTTTGAGGTAAGAATTTTTCATGGTCTTGCTACTTTTTATAGAATATTCATAAGGAATTTTAGTAATATCAATGCTTCTATTGGTGACACTATATAGAAGGATAAACATCCACTTAAATGGACTATTGGTGCAGAAAATAACTTCAAGCTGTTGAAAAGAAAGATCACTGGAAAACCTATTTTAATTTTGGATGATTTTAGTAAACCTTTTTCAAGTGAAATGTGATGCTAGTGGAGAAGCTATTGGAACTATTTTAAGTGAGGACATATATGTAGCTTATTTCAGACAAAAACTGAATGAATCAAGGAAAAAATATTCTTCTTATGATAAGGAATTTTATGCAATTTTGCATTCTTTGAAAAAGTGGAGACATTACTTGATGTATAAGGATTTTATACTTTATTGAGACAATCATGCATTGCAGTACATTATGCAACAAACAATGCTTAGTCAAAAACATTCAAAATGGTTAGAATATCTTCAAAGTTTTAATTTTGTACTGAAGCATATAAATGGCCAATCAAACAAAGTAGTAGATGGGTTAAGCAGAAAAGGTATCCTATTTTAGGAAAGTCAAATTCAATTGTTGGGTTTTGATTTTCTTAAAGAATTATATGAGAAAGATTTAGATTTTAAAGAGGAATTTGAATCTTGTAAGAATCCTACTTTGTTAGAGAGAAGGGTCTGGATTTTTTCTTACAAGAAGGATTGTTGTTTAAAATAAATCAACTATGCATAACAAATTGGTATATGAGAGAAAATGGAATCAAGGAGAAACATAATGGTGGACTTGGAGGACAATTTGGTGTAGACAAGACTTATGAGGAGTTGAATCACTTTTATTTCTGGCTAAAGATGAGATATGAAGTGGAAGAGCATGTAAAAAATTGTAAAATCTGTCAATATGTAAAGGGAAGGAGGCAAAACAGACGTTTGTATGTTCCATTCGCTATTCCAGTTAGACCTTGGGATATGGTAAATATGGACTTTGTTTTGGGTTTACCAAAAACTAAAAGAGGAAATGATTCAATTTATGTTGTGGTTGATATATTTTCTAAATTGGCACATTTTTTCCATGTTATAAAATGAGTGATGCTACTCATGATGCCAATAACTTTTTTAAGGAGATTGTAAGGTTGCATGGGTTACCTGAGAGAATTGTTTCAGACAGAGACACCAGATTTGTTGGTCATTTTCGGGTGACCTTGTAGAAGAAACTTGGTACTAAACTAAGTTTCAGTTCAACGTATCATCCTCAGACTAATGGATAGACTGAAGTTGTAAACAGAAGCTTGGGTAATCTTCTGAGAAGTCTTGCAGGTGAACATCCAAAACATTGGGATCAAATTTTGGCACAGGATGAATATGCTTAATGATAAATCTCCAAGTGGAACGAAGTAGTATCAGAGAGAGGACACTAATCAAAATACCAGAAGCTGACTCACCCACCTACAAAAATCTATATATGGATCCCTCATCCCAGAGATTCGAGGGTTGGAATCTTGTATTTTGTAAGGAAGTGTTGTTAGTTTCTTTGTGGAACATCATAGTGTTAGGTGATCTAACCTTTTCATGAGGTGAAGAAGGGCTTTCATGCTGGGAGGATGACATTGGGTCAGATCAATGGGTTGTAATCTTCTCTTCTACTCTTTCTATCAATAAACCTATTTGAGTTTTCCTCCACATTCTTGTATTTCTGAGTTGATATATGCATTTGTATGGTCAATATATATCTGATCCTATATTTTTTATGATTGTAGATCTCTGTTCTTTGATGGTATTATGCTGCTTTGACTCTTCAGGTGTTCTTTTAAGTGGGATAAGTGAGGAAGGAGTGTTCCAGGGTCTAACATATTAGATGATGAGCCAGTGATGATCGACAATCAAGCACAAATAGAGGCTGAAGCGGAAAAGGTTACAGGTGCTAATACATCAGAGGAGGGCTCAGGGGTTGAAGTAGTATTGAAATATATGACACCACAGCAGGCACCACAACATGCACCCGATAATAGTCAGGCTCCAGTAAGGGGTGAATTAAATACACAGCCATCGTGGGTTAAAACTTCAACATATCGTCACCCACATCACCCTGTAAGACAACAACCAAAAAGATGGCAACCAATTAGCCACAAGGACAACAACCCTCGCCGAACAAATAGAGAGGAGCAAAGATCCACCTACTGCACATCAACACATAAGAGCTACCATGGTAAGCTTCCATCTCAAGCGAGCACAGCACCAGCGAGATCAAGGGTTCATCTTTATCTTGGATGGTTAAATGCACATGCATGGTACCAGTGGACTACTCTTTTGAGTAGATCTTATTATTTATGTTCTTCCCATGTTTCGAGGATGAAACACGCTAAGGGGGGTGGAATGTTATATACCTAGGGGGGTAATATGGGGTACAAAGGGAGGTACCCAAGGTAATAATGTAATAATGGGATGGGACATAGTAATAAATAAGGTGGTTAACCTATATCATGTGAGGGACCACAAGTAGTTAGTAATAATGTAATGGGCCCATGGTATTAGTCAACTATGGTAATGATCCATGGTATTGTATGTATGAGGCCTATATAGAGGCTAGAGACTCCACATGGAGAGATGTGAAGGAATGGTGTGAAGGAATATTGTATGAACATGCATATGGCTTGTGGAGTGTTCTCCTTCCTTAAGGAGTGAATATATGGTGTTTCCCTACCTTAAGGGTTTGATCAATAAAGTGAATCATTTATATCTATTTCTATCTTCTTATTTCTTGGGTTTATTTACATAGTCTTATATTTTCATATCAGGTCTTTAATATTTCCGAGTTAGATCTATAACAGAGCGGAAAAGATCTGTCAAAGGGGAGAGGAAACAAGCAAGGAGCCAAGCGAAAGACTAAGGTTGGTACTCTCTGCTTCTCTCTCATCTACTTCTCACAAAGGAAAACACAAGTAACTTTAGTTTTTTTGTTTCTAAGATAGCTACCTATCTTAGTGGGACTAGCAGCTCTGAATGGACACTAGATTTCCCTATAAAAAAATGGCGACTCTGCTGGGGAGCGAATAGCTTGTTTGCTTCTTTATATTTGTTTTCTTTATAAACTATAGACAGAGCCTGAAGTTAAGCCAGTTAGCCTTCGAACTGCATTTTCTATGCAAGTGCAAAGTAGATTAATCCTGCTTGAGTCCATCTCCAGGTTTTGTTTATAAATTGAACAATTGATTGCAAACATCCTAATTGCCCTGGTGGTGGCTCAAGTAACCTCATTAGATCAGTCCCTTTGCTTTGTATTTACTAACTATCATTAGCTCAGCCTAAATCCCTGAACTAAGTTGCAAACTATGACAAAAAATAATGTTAAAGTCTTGTCCCTAGACCATCGCACTGTCTCCTTTTGATAATCTAGATGCATCGCACCTCCCATGTCCAGTAGGTGAGATGCATCCCTGTTTCCCTGTGTTAGAGGTGCGATGATTAGATAAGACTGTTTCTGCCTCCAGATTTTGGTTTTTTCTTCACTCCCTTCAGCATTATTCAAGAATTTTTCTATCTGTGATCAATATACCACTATTGAAACTCGCTTCCTTTGCATCATTTAGCCTCCATTATACAAACAATTGTGAATGTTTTTATGTATTTTTCACCATTTACAGTTCTCCTTAAAAAAGAAGTAGCTTAAATGAATTATCGTCTTTTGATTTGGAAGTGTCGAAAGTGTCGTTTTGAGTCAAAGAAAAGAATTATACTCTTTTGATGGTCGGTTACACTGTTACTCTTGTATTTGATTTGAATTAATAGTATTTCAAGTGTCGAAAGCAGTTTTCAAATTGAATTTGAAAGTGTCATCTTAGCCTTCCTTTCATTTTTTAAATTCAAAATCACAAAGTGTCATCTTAGCCTTCCTTTCATTTTTTGAATTCGAAATCACAAAGTATCATCTTAGTCTTCCTTTCGGTTTTTGAATTTCAAATCGCAAAGTGTCGTCTTCATCTTCCTTTCGTCTTTTGAAGAACAAATTGTTAGTACTGTCGCTTTGAGAGAAAAGATAGTTCAGGTTTGCCATTCACACATTAAGAAAGCGGAAAACAAATACATGCATGTGCATTTGCATTTAGACTGCTTGCTGATTTTGATTTAGGACAGTGCATCTACTGTGTGCTCTCTACTCTATGTTGAAATAATCTCACTTCTCTTTCGTTAGTAGCTAGGATTTTCATTGCAAAAAGAAGAGTAAACAACTGTTTGTCATCTTAGATTGCATATTTAGTAATTGAATATCTACATCACGTGGTGAACCTTAAAGGAAAACTTCTTAAGAAAGCTCAACTGTAAAATAAATTCAATGAACATAAAAATGCTTTGGAACCTAACGCACAACATTTAGAAGTCTAGGCTAAAGACATATTATGGCGTCGTAAAGCCTAGTAACTACCGCTTTCATTGTAGGTTGGGTGATTCCTCCTCTTTGAGACGACAAGTGCTAATATGGACTTGTTCTCCCACGTACCGTCGAGTATATATTGGGAGACCACAATAGGCTATATCATTTATCCTTAGGAAGCCATGTCTGCCGCCCTATCGATCACAATGCATTGAACACAATATTCAGGAAGATTGACTGCCGTACCGTAAAAAGTATTATGTAGTTTTGCGATTGGTTTTGTAATTCCTATGTCTAGATTTCCAGAGTAGTTTGTTTCATTCCTTTTTAGACTCCTTAAATGAAAAGGTCCATCTGAGCACTTGTCACTTTAGGCTCATTAAAAATAGAAGGTGACTAGAGTCATCTTTAGCTTTTTCTCGACTCTTAAAAATTGAAAAAGCAAGTTTTGTCACAGCATCATAAAAATTATTTTAATCGGAATAATGTCATTGTTCCCTCATTGGTCTTATGTTGAGAAAATGGAGTCCACCAACCAATGATTTCCCCTTGGGGGAAATCCTACTCCTTTCTGCTCTTGGGGGAATGTTGGTGCACCTCATATTGCCACATTGTCCCTTCCAGGACTGAAAATTGGCCTGCCAGTATGGCTCTTCTCGACCTCTATCATTCAAAGCACCATGATTCCTGAGAAATCAAATCAGTAAATGAATGATACTAAAATTCCCCCCCAACATTCTACTTCATTTGTTTCTCCCTCTCCTTCTTCCTCTTCACTTGGCGAAGCTAGTAAAACTAAAAACCAAGTAATTGAGAAGAAGAAGAAAGGGAAGGAGAAGAAGAAGAAGGAGCCAATGGCAAAAAGGGGAAACCATACATTGCCTAGTGAAAATCCACACACTACACCGTCCAAACCTAAATCTCCATGTGTCATTTTGCAAAGGAGACCACTATCATCGAGATTGTCCTTGTATCCCATGGATCTTAAGGGA
The DNA here is from genome assembly GCA_000404065.3 of Pinus taeda. Classification (NCBI taxonomy): domain Eukaryota; kingdom Viridiplantae; phylum Streptophyta; class Pinopsida; order Pinales; family Pinaceae; genus Pinus; species Pinus taeda. The sequence goes on along the minus strand of APFE030852926.1, from coordinate 3,943 downwards.
CTGGTCTCCTTGTTTGCACAATCTGGTGTCGTCAACCTCTGACGATCATGTTGAGAGTACATCGTCAACTACTGAAAATGAAGTCAATGCATAGAAAGGACAAGATAATTTTCCTTGTAGATTGCGTGAAGGAAAACATGCCATCCACCATTGTCCCTTACTAGACGAAGCTAAAAGAGTCTTGGATAACCATCCTACTTCACTGCTACGGCTTTCTCCTGGATACAAGAAACTCTTGCCGAGTCCATCGCTAGTTGAAAATTTGACTGACACACCATCGTGGTCAGTCGAAGCATCTATCACCAAAGATAAACCCTTTGAGTTCACACTGGACCAAAGTGAACAGGTCGAGACAGTAGTCGACCCAGTCTTGTCTTTAGAAGGTCAACCTTCGGATGATATCGTCACCAAGGAGGATGAGAAAAACACCGTTAGAATTCTTTTTATAAACATAGACTCTGATGAACATGTGGGCAATCTATCAATTCCTTTACCACAGGAAGGAAATTCATCAGAGATGTATCCAGCTGTTTATTTGGTCCCACCTCCAAGCAACCTAGTCGTTTCCTTCGATTGAAATCTACTAGGTAGACCCCTATACCATCTAATGTACCATTCCAAATCATAGTACAAGCTTACAGAATGGTCATGGTTGGTAATATCATAGATGAAGGGGCTTCTATGAGTATCCTTTCCTCAGCTGCTTAGAAAGTGCTTGCTTCCCCATCGCTTCTACCTGAGATGGAAAATTAGAGAGGCTTCGACAAAGGAACTAGTCGACCATTAGGGATCCTTCCAAATTTACCTATAACTTTGAGAAGGAAAACCATTTATCTGAATGTAATGGTAGTCCAAGGACGTTTAGATTACGATCTACTCCTTGGGCGTGACTACATTTATAGCATGGGAGCTATTGTTTCCTCACTTTTTTGAGTAGTGTGTTTTCCACATGAAGGTAGAGTGGTCGAGCCCATAGACGAGCTTTCATTCCCTGGCTCACAAATAGCTAATAGTCAAATTCCATCCCTAACTAGTATTTTTGAGCAAGGAATGTCTCATCAATCTCCAGTCTGTCTACCTGATGAGAGCGAGTGATTTGGCGATTGTGAATAAAACCCAGGGGGCATGCACCCTAGTCTACTTCGACAGGAAATCTTTGGGTATAGGGAAGGTTTCCATCAAGGATATATGACTAGTCTAACACACTCATCCATTTAGGAAAATGGGATTAGACCAGAATAAGATTCCCTCGTCAAGGTTAGGTGATTGGTGCTAGAATAACCTTTGTCCTATGGACTAAGCCGAGGAAGTATTTCTGTCTACTGCGCAGATGGAACCATCTTGTGGATGCAAGAACTTCTATATGGTAGCCTGGAAACTCTATTTCTCTATAGCTGGGGGCATGTAAACATTTTTGCATGCAAGTGAAAAGCGACCATTTATGTTCTTAGTTTGTAGGTTCCTAAACCTTTAAGCCCATAGGATTGGTCATTCCTAGCTTACATAATGAAATGATCTAGAGCAAATTTTCGAATGTGCCAAGCTCCCTAAAAAATGAACCTATCGATGATATGTCCTTATTATACGACTCGCACGAGCAGTTTTACGTGAAGTTCAAGCTTGTTAAAAAATAAACCTGGCAATGAGCATATGTTCCACCAGAGTTTAAGCTCATTAAAAAATGAACCCACCTTCGGTAAATAACAATTATGATTACATTATCATCAGCTTTTAAGCCTTTGTCGTGTTCTTACCATCACCTCCACTCTGTTTTAACCGATTATATGCCTCATTTGATTGTTTACACCTTTTGAGGAACAACTACGATGAGTGATTCTATTAGCCACCTTCTTTACACTGCCATGATTGGAAAGTTCCAAACTTTACCTGGAACCAGCTGCTACCCAAAAATATCACTTGTTCCTCAAAAAATGAGTCTCCTTTAACCTCTTTTCATCTGACTCATAACATATGAAAATATTCCTGAGCAATTGGCCTCTCCAACTCGTTAAAGTGATGGGAAGTGTTATCCCTCCTCTAGATTTTAATATTTTTGGACCTGAGGGATCATTACACAAAAAGATCAAGTGGTTGTCTTGTTCGGATCGTTAAAACTATCAAAATTCATCCCTTTCTTATTATTTTATACTTTTTCAAACTTAAGGGATTATATGATGAAAAGGGATTACTAGAGTTTCCTTTCCGTCTCTTTTCAGACTCTCTAAAATTGAAAAGGACTAATTTATCTTTGTCGTTAAACTCATTAAAAAAATAGCGACAAACTTGTCCATGCAAACAAGAGCGAGTTTCACTGTCGCTAGGTTCATTAAAACATAGCAACGGGTTTGCTCGAAGGGAAAATTATAGAACAACCATATTTTATCCTCCTTAAGCTTAACAAAAATAAAGAGGTACTAGTCAGCAATGACTAGGGAAAAATTGGGAAGAAAACTTGAAGAAAATTTATTGGTAACAAGTCACTCTTGAACATGATACTTTCACTCCATCACCATGATTGAGTCGGGTTGGGTTATTCTGTTCACCGGTCATATTACCATTGGTCCACTGTACCATCCATTTTTGGGGTTAACGCTACCAATCCATTTCAGTCTCACCGATATGTTCAAGAGAAGTCGCTCATAGAATTCACCAACCCAGCTTGTGTCTCATCCGCTACAATACCTTCACGCTTCGTTCTTTCATGACCACCACCCTAAACCTTGTATCATCATATCGTTTTCACCTCCACAAAATCATTTTCTTCATTCCGTGTCGTAGATGTGGGATTCGTTAATGCCCTCCTATGACGGGTCACTTCTTGTTGACATCATCTCGTTATCCAAGAAGTCGACCTACGAACAACCCTTTCAGTACTTTGAAGTTTCCATGCCTCAATCGCAAGTTTCTCACTTCCAGTGACAGGTTTACATCAATGGCCTTTGACTGAAAGATTTTGTGTGGTGTTCGATGCCAAGTCCCATTTTCACACCACGTGAATTGTACTGTCATACGTTGATGGTCATTATCATTATTGGTGATTCCTCTCACGCTTGTTAACAGCTTACATCATTGGCTGGTAATCAGGCGAAGTCTTTCCATGTTCGACCCTAGAACATCTTTTCACATGGATCGACTTGTACTTCGGCCGAAGATTGAATGAGTTTTGAAGACCCCAGATCTAGTTTCATCCATTTGGGCTATGATATATTTAGGAAAGTAAAGACATCAAATATACATCATTGATGCACAGATAAACATACAAGCCAAAGGATGATGGCTCTACCAGAATCATCAGTCTTCCACACAGATGGTTGTCTGTCCTATGTACATGAGAATGACTTTATAAAACTGAGCATGGGAATGGTTGCCTTAAGTATATCATGAAAATATTATGAAGATAATGTATTGTATTGTATCTTATTATAGGTTGCCTTCCAGTTCGAAAAACCTGGGATCCTCATTATAAAGCCTTTCACCCGACATCAAAAAGATTCATGACCTCATGCTTTACGGGGCAACTATTATAGACATATTTGGGCACTGCGACCCCAATGTAGGAATTTACAGGGTAAGTTCCTCAGACAGAACACCAAAAGGACACCGCTCACAAACAGATCACAGATCAATACACCAGTATTTTGACGTGTTTAAAACCCTCAGAGAGGGAAACAGTCCACGGCCTGCGCCAACGTGGCTACTACAGGCAATTTATTAATAAAAGAATGAAAATTTACATAAGCTTCTCTCATGCACGGTTAACCTATAAATGACCCTCCATGCGCTTTAAATAGAATTCATGGACCAATCAGGTGTCAAGCCACGGATCAAGTGTCGGTAAAACCGAGGAGAGAATGAACCGTCGGATCACTACATATCGTGACCGTCGGATTGTAAGTTACAAAATGTACAACGGTAAAGAAACACACTTTACCTAACTCTATAC
>APFE030852925.1:0-42845 GCA_000404065.3 Pinus taeda | reverse complement strand
TGCAATGCAATTGTATATGTGCAGAATAGGAGTCCTCATTGGATTCTCGAGATGAATACATAAGAATAATATTTTTTAGGTAGGAAAACAAATGCGGCACACTTCATTATCTTTGGTTCATCAATCTACTCTCATGTTACCAAGGGTGCAAGAAAAAATATACAACCAACATCGGTGTTGGGCATATTGGGGTACATTGATACACCTCACAACTAGCGGGTGTACATATCATCTCACAGGGCGACAATGGTTCATATAAATGTTAATTTTGATGAATATAAGGCCATGAGATGTTTCGTTGAGAGGGAGCTTATGTTGCGTGCAGAAGAGGAGATTTTAGCTCTAAAAGAAGAACCTCGGGATGATGTGGAGTAGACACATGTAGAGGATTAGGCAGTGGAAGCACCCATTCATGCAGAGACTTCCATAGATGGAAGGAAGCACATAAGTGAGGCTAAAAGATTGATGCATAATGCTAGAGAGAATTTGGGAGCACCCACATCACAGTGCAGGAAGAAGATGTCATCAGATTGTCACACTAGCTGCATGGCTCTGATGAGCGAGAGTGTAGAGATTAAGCCATCCTCATTTGAGGAAGCAGTGCAAAAAATAGTATGGGTTGATGTTGTGGTTGAGCATTATGACTCCATTATCAAAAACAATGTTTGGGAAGTGGTTCTAATACCAACAAACAATTTAGTGGTGAGTTCCATATGGATTTACAAGGTAAAGTGATATGATAATCACCCTATGAGTGATCTCAGTTAAGAATTATTAGATGGAGGTATTACAGACTCATGTACTGGTGTGTGTCTAGGTTATTTAAGTAATGGATCGATCAGATTGCAAATACATAGACACTTGAAAATGGAAGACAACAGCGAAATACAGTAAGAAAGTATAATAACACAAGAAATTCATAAGGATTTCACCCTATCCTCCAGGGCTACATCTCTGGTCCAGCTTTCAGTGGTGGCCTTCTTTTATTGTGTCTTAAAGTAGAGAATTACAAAGAAGGAGCTCAATATGAATCTCCTGTCATAGGATAGCTTGGCAGGTTGGTTCTTGGATTTCACAAGCCACTAGAGTACATAGACTCTTGACCTTACAAACTTTTTGACCTCTCGGGTCTACAATGGAAGCATCCCAATATGGTGCTCAGTCCTGATAGATCCCCTTCAGGGATGGCTTGAATTTCTCAAGCCCTCTGGTGCTCGACACTGCCTTTGGTTAGCTCGACCCTTTGTCTTATTATTTCTTTTTTTCTTTCTTTGTCTGCTTCCTCTGTTCTTTCATGTGTGTCCCTTCTGCTGGTCTATGAATGGCTTTAAATCCACTCAAGCTCATGGTTGTTTGATTCCTCTTCCAACTCTGTCGGATCACCTACTATAGCTTTGCTTGGAGTTCCCTGTCTTGGTGTCATCACTAGACTCACGGGGAGTGGCCACTTATCCTCCTGCGAACTGCGCCGACTAGCTTCGTCGGTTTGGTTCTTTAGTTACATCGCGGAATGAGTCATCCACCACCTTGGTAGTCAAATAAGACCTCAAATTATTTTAAATCGCAGCTTAATCCCTCATTACATCTAGTCTTACTGTCAGGTGCAATAACAACTGTTAGATCTGAATCCCCCATATCCAACACCATTCGCTCATTTCATGTGGTTGGCTTGCTCGACCATTAGCATGCGCTCCATTACATCTGAATCCCCTAGATCCAACATCATTCGCTCATTTCATGTGGTTGGCTTGCTCGACCGTTAGTGCGCGATGAGCGGCAGTTTTCTCTCTCTTCCGCTTGCCACGTGTCGAGCGCTGAGTGGAATCTCTCCATTTTCACCAAATATGCTTATCGCCCAAGGATGACTCTAATGAATATTGCCATTTTTTAGAGCGCAGATCCCGCCTTAGTCTTTAGCCTTTTTCCCCACGGTTTTCCCAGCTCTCATGCGACCAAGTGCTCGGGGCCCCTTCTTTTCGAGACTTTTTTCTTGGCGAGCCAATCGCGCATCAAAAACACCTTCTGTTTCCTAATCTAGGCTTCCCAGAGGCTAATTTCACCTCCCGCGTAGTCTCCATGGGCCTCGGTCAATGCACTTTGACTGAGGTCCTTATTGTTCCACGCTGGCTACCAACTGCCACTATTTTAGAGGTGTTTTTTATCGTTGCTCTCAATTCTTTGAAGTCTGTCCTGACCTGATACAACCATGGTTCTTTTGATTATTCTTTATGGATCCAATTCGGATCACGGCCTTCCCACTGAAAAGCTTTTGGACCACCAAAAGTTGGTTTCTTTTCTCAAGCATCGACTAAGAGAGGGTATTGCTGTCTCACTTGCCCAATCTCAATCCACTTTGCATTGCTTGTCTTCAAACCTTTGAGTCCAATTCTGAGGTACTCAACATCTCCTCTACATGTTCTCCTCACCTTCCTGTCCAAGATTGTGTCTTCCTGCAATTCATTCAAATATTTGGGTAGCAGGTCATCAAAAGAAGGCAATTGACTTTGCTCTTCAAGATCCTCAATCATTGAAGGTTCAAACAATATCAAGCAATCTGCATTTATGAATAAGTAGATGTGCATGTAAGCTGGTAGATCAAGGCGAAAAGCATTTTCACCAATCCTCTCAAGTATCTTGAAGGGTCCATACTTGATAGGCTTTAGCTTTTTACCTTCACCTTGCATCCTATCCTTGCTGATATACAGCTAGACCTGGTCACCAACTTGGAAACTATGCTCCACTCGATGCTTGTCATGCCTTACTCTGTATTTGGCTTGGCTCCTTTCCAGCTATTCCTGTACTGCCTGGTGGATCTCCTGGATTTGTTCAATGAACCTAGTTGCCTTGTACACATCATTGTGTCCATCAACAATGATATCTTTACCAAAGACAAAATCCAAAGGAGACCTTGGTGTGAATACCAAAATAGGTTTCAAAAGGAGATCTTTGTGTGGAAGAATGTTTTTCTCTGTTGTAAGCATGCTGCAAATAACACAAGTGTTCATCCCAAAGCTTAGGATGTTTGCTGCAATATCCTCTGAGTAGCTGGATCACTCTCCTATTAACTACTTTTGTCTAGCCATCGGTTTGGGGATGAAAAGTTGTGCTTTTCTTCAGTTGGGTCTCCATCATCTCCCACAAACCTCACCAAAACTTCCCCACAAATTGGGTGTCTTGATCAGATACAATAGAAGTGGGTAACCTAAAATGAACCCATACATGTTAAAAGAATAGTTTTGTAGTTTGTTCAGTTGTAATCTACTTATTACAAGGTATAAAAATGCACATTTTGTTGAGCCTGTCCACAACCACATACAGATAATCATGACCTTTTCTAGACTTAAGTAGTCCCCTAACAAAATCCATGGAAACACTTTCCCAAGGGTGAGAAGGAATTGGTGATGGAGTGTATAGGCCTAGTTTTCTATTGTTGGGCTTACTTTTGGCACACATAGTACACCCTCTCACATATCTAGAAACTGTCTCATTCATTTTTGGCCAATAACAAAATTTTTACAGCTATGCCACTGTTTTACTTACCCCAAAGTGACCTAATATCAAAGAAGTGTGTGCCTCTCTAATTATCTTTACTCTCTCTGTTTGTGGAATGAAAAATTTCCCACAATGATATAAGAGTCAGTCCTTCACATGATAATCCAATTCTTCTACCCTTTTGTCTTTACTCAAAGTTGCATATACATCTTTAAAGTCTATATCTTGAGCATATTGTTCAATGTAGCTTTCATGTAGTACAAAATTATGCTTAAGTATAGTAGATGCATTTATAATGAGTCTAGATAACATGTCTACAACTTTGTTATGTATGCCCTTTTATATTTGATGACTAAATGAAACTGTTGTAGAAAACCCATCCACCTATAATGTCTTGATTGCTGCAACTTAGTTTGGGAGTGCAGATATTGAAGTGGTTGATGATTAGTATGTATTACTGTCTCTTTACCCATTAAGTAATTTTTCCACTTTTTCACACTCTGAACTAATGCATACAATTCTTTATCATATATAGGATAGTTAACTACTGCAGGATTAAAAGTCTCAGAATGATAACATATGGGTTTACTGTGTTGTGTCAACACTGCTCCCATGGCATAGTCATTGGCATCTGTTTGGATCTCAAATGGTCTTTATAGATTAGGCAGTGCTAGTATAGGTGTTGTACTAATATTTTCTTTATGGGTGTCAAAGGCTTTCTGATGTTTGCCTCCCCACTGAAACACCTTGTTCAATCCTGTCAAAGCATGTAAGGGAGCTACAATTGAGGAAAAGTTAGAGATGAACTTCCTCCAATATTGTGCTACTCCTAAGAAGCTTCTCACTTCTGTAGTAGACTTGGGTTTAGGCTAGTTTACAATGACTGCCACTTTAGAGGGATCTATTTTCAATTCACCACCCCCTACTAGATGACCCAAATAATTTAGAGATGTTTTGCCAAATTCACATTTGGATTGTTTAACATAAAGTTTTTCTATTTTCAAAACATCTAAGGTCTGCTTAACATGCTTAAAGTGTTCCTCCCACATTTTACTAAAAATCAGAATTTCATCCAAATATTCAGTAACATAATCATCAAGAAAAGGTCTGAGTACATCATTCATTAATCTCATGAAAGTAGCAGGGGCATTGGTTAAGCCAAAAGGCATAACTAGCCACTCATACAATCCCTGCTTTGTCTTGAAAGTAGTCTTCCATGCATCTTTTTCTGCAACTCTGACCTGATGGTATCCACTGTGCAAGTCCAGCTTGGTGAAATAAATAGCTTCCTTCAATTGATCTAAAAGATCATCTATGCGAGGAAGGGGATAATGATTTTTTATTGTTATCTTATTTAGTGATCGGTAGCCAATGCACATTCTCCACGAGCCATATTTCTTTCTCACCAAAATGATTGGTGACCCACATGGTGATGTGCTAGGCCCGATGAACCTTCTCGAGCAACTCCTGCACCTGCTTCTTGATTTCAGCATTCTTTAAAGCAGACAACCTCTACATTCCAATGTTAGGCAATGGAACATCTTGCTGCAAAATAATATCATGTACTATTTCCTTTTTGGGTCGCAGACCTTTAGGTTCTTGAAACAGGACATCATACTCTGAAACAATATTTTCTATATCAACTTGCTGCTTAGCATTACAGCCCTCAAATACATTGGTTTTATCAAGTTTGTTTTCCTTTACAACCATTACTAAGAATTGTTTGCATGAATTTATCATTCTTTTCATCTGCCCTGAGTTTATGAGAGTATAATTATTCTTTATCTTATGAGCTCTTACAAAGTATTCGATTCCATCTTTAACAAGTAGATACTTGTTCTTAGCTCTATAGAAAATGGATTTTCTATCATACAAGTAAGGACTCCCTAAAAAAATTCCACATATATCCAAAGGAATTATGTCTAACTCGACCTCATCTACAATGCTAATCCAAAAGAAAACTTAAGTTTACACTGTCTAGTCACTTGTAGTTGTGCTTTATCATTCAACCATCCTAATGAGTATGGTTTCTTGTGAGGTGCAGTTTCTAATCCCAATTTCTCTACAATTTCTTCAAAAATCAAATTTACTTGTGAACCACTATCAAAAAAAGTATCTATGTTTTGATGTTTGGAAACAACTCGAATATGGAAAAGCTCATGTGTTTTTCTCTCATGTTCGTCATCAATAGATTGAGCAGAATTACTAGTAGATGCTTTAGAAATCTTACCTTTTATACATGTGGCTGCAATGATTGTTTCATCTCCTGAGTCTAACCCAAAATCTTTTTGAATAGCTGCAGCAGTCTTCTTCTTCTTGCCCTCAGACTTCTTAGGTTTTAGCTCTGGATGTAGAATCCAACAGTGCTCATCATCATGCCCATCCTTTTTACAGTGAGTGCATGAAGCTTTGCTTTTCTATGTAGTGTTAGCCTTCCTTTCTTTCCACTTCCACTTTCTTTTCTCCTTGATCTTGCTTGCAGTGGGTTGGGATTGTCCCCCAACTTCTGGATTTCGATTCTTTCCTCTAGCCTCTAGATGAGTAGCTTGTACAGATGCCTCATATATACTAGTGGGATTAAACATGAGGATGGTATGCCTCATGTAGCTGTGTAGACCACAAATGTACTTAAAAATAGTCTCTGGTGAGTCTAATGAGATCCCTATAATTAATGCTCTCTTTCTAAATTCTTGAGTGTACCCTTGCACACTTTGCCCTTTCAACTGCCGAAGAGTTTTCCAACTCATCATGGCTTGTTGCATGTAGGCCAATGGATAGAATTACTTCTTGATGGCAGAAACAAATTCACTCCAGATAGAGATAGTCTTACCATGTCTTTTCATGTCAACTAGGGTTCTACCTTCCCACCAAACCAAGGCAGTGCCTCCTAGGCGTAGGCTTGCCAGTTGAATTTTACTCTTGTCTGAGTTGATGTTCTGCACTCTACAATACACATCAATTTGTCTAATCCAATTTTCCAACTTTTCAGCATTTAGCTTTCCATCATATATAGGCAAGTTGAATTTAACATCTAGCTTGATTAAAGATGCTTTCTTATTATGCACAAGGCTATTAGGAGGTGTGAGAATGTTTTCCTCTTTCCCTTTTCCTTTTGAGTGGTCATGGGAATGAGATTCATCCTCTTCTTTATCTTGTTTAGAACCTGATGAATCTTCGTCCTTATGTTTTCTAAAGTCCCTATACATGTCTTCTACCATAGACTTTATAGCTAGGAAACTTTCTATGAATTGAGGGTCTGGCCCCATAGAACCTTCCTTTGACATTGTCTTCTAAGGATAGACTCTCCCAACTTCAGGATTAGTTTCAACCAACTCTCCTTCTCCTAATTTGAGCTTTGATCTAGTGAGCATTCAACAGCTAAACCAACACAAGCTTGTCTAACCTTACAACCTAAAGCTATGATACCACTTGATCTGATAATCACCCTATGAGTGATCTCAGTTAAGAATTATTAAATGAAGGTATTACAGACTCATGTGCTGGTGTGTGTCTAGGTTATTTAAGCAACGGGATCAGATTGCAAATACATAGACACTTGAAAATAGAAGAATACAGTGGAACACAGTAAGCAAGTATAAGAACACAAGAAATTAATAAGGAGTTCACCCTATCGTCGAGGGCTACATCTCCAGTCCAACTTTCAGTGGTGACCTTCTTTTATTGTGTCTTAAAGTAGATAATTACAAAAAAGGAGCTCAATATGAGACTCCTATCACAAGATAGCTTGGCAGGGTGGTTCTTGGATTTCCAAAGCCACTAGAGTACATAGACTCTTGACCTTACCAACTTTTTGATTTCTCAGGTCTACAATGGAAGGAGCCCAATATGGTGCTCAGTCCTGACAGGTCCCCTTCAGGGATGGCTCGAATTTCTCAAGCCCTTTGGTGCTCGATGTTGCCTTTGGTCAGCTCCGCCCTCTGTCCTCTTACTGCTTTTTTTCTTTCTCTGTCTGCTTCCTCTATTCTTCCATGTGTGTCCCTTCTACTAGTCTGTGCATGGCTTTAAAGCCACTCAAGCTCATGGCTGTTTGATTCCTCTTCCAACTTCGTCAGATCACCTGCTACAACTTCTCTTTGAGTTCCATGTCTTGGTCTCATCATCAGACTCACAGGGAGTGGCCACTTGTCCTCCTGTGAACTACACCAGCTAGCTTCATCGGTTTAGTTCTTCAGTTACATCGTGGAATGAGTCATCCGCCACCATGGTGGTCAAAGTGGACCTAAAATTATTTTAAATCGTGGATTAATCCCTCGTTGCATCCGATCTTACCATCAGGCGCGATAACAACTGTTAGATCTGAATCCCACAGATCCAACGCCATCTACTCATTTTGCGCAATTGATTTGCTCGACTGTTAGCATGTGATGAGCAGCGATTTTCTCTCTCCTCTGCTTGCCACACATCGGGCGCTAAGTGGAATCGCTCTGTTTTCACCAAATCTGCTTACCACCCAAGGATGCCTCCGATGAATACTCCCGGTTTTTAGAGCGTGGGTCCTGCCTTAGCCTTTAGCCTTTTTCCCCATGGTTTTCCTAGCTCCCATGCGACTGAGCACTTGGGGACCCTCCATTTCAAAGGTTTTTGCCCCAGCGCATCAAAAACTCCCTCCATTTCCCGATCCGGGCTTCCCAGGGGCTAATTTCGCCTCCTGTGGAATCTCCATGGGCCTCGATCAGCGCGCTTTGACCGAGGTCCTCATCGTTCCACGTTGGCTGCCAACTGCCACTGTTTTAGAGGTGTTTTTGATCACTGCTCTTAATTCTTTGAAGTATGTCCTAACCTGATACAGCCATGGTTCTTTTTATTATTCTTTATGGATCCAATTCAAATCATAAAGCAAGCAGCAAATGCGAGTGTGTTGAAATGCAAGGATATATTTGTGGCCTAAGGATTCTCTCAAGTGGAGTGAATTGATTACAAGGATGATCCGAGTGGATATTGGTGGCCACCCGCGTATTCCAGCTAGACCCCTGTTGGGTAGCAGAGATCCCGTGTGACAACTTTGGGTCTGATAGCCTAGAAAGTAGGATAAAAACACTATAAACCTCCAAAATATGTGAAGTGCGAAAGATAAAAGGTTGAGTGAAAGGGTTGTCCGCCCAAGAAACAATATAGAATAATAGGAAGTAAGTCGGTCCGCACACCATAGGAAGGTTTAAATAGAGCACAACTCTATGAGGGAAAAGGTAGTTCTTTTGGTTGTATGATTTTGGATCTGTAATGTAATTGGTTTTTGAGGAGAACAATCTGTAAGCATCTGTAAGTCCAAGTCGAGGGTGTGGGTAGTGGATAGAGGCTCTACAGTTGTGTGCACAGAGGCCTAGAAGAGTCCACAGCTATGTGCACGGACCCTTGAAACTGAGTGCGAGGGGCAGATCTAGATGTATTGGTGAAGAAAGTAAATAAAGATAAGTTGCTTTGATAATTGTGTGTTAATCTGAAGTATCACAAATCTAGCTTTTTGTATGGTTGATATCACTATTTGATCTATGCGCATATGCTTACATTTTGAATACATGTGAATCTGTGGTTAATCTAAGTATGATAACTAAGTAAAGCTGATAAATGTTTACTTAAAGACCTTTCTAAGTAATACTTCATCAAATAGATTAGATCTGTGAACATTGCACTAATAACTAGTAAAGATTGTTCCGAGTTTGGATCTGCAAAAACAGGCCAACGTGACGGTGTGGAATGGTGCGCAAACCCTCCAGATCACATCTACACATCCCAAGGGTGTGGAAACCTGGTTCTAACACCCTCCTCTATTACCTTGGGTGAGACCTCAATCCGCGCTCTGCGAACTATTGTCGAAAGGGCCGATAGCTGTGGGATTTGTTTGGCTAAATAATTCTTCCAAACCTGGGTCAAGCCCATATAAGCCAACAAATGGTTCCATCGTCGGGACCAGGATCTGCCTAAGGGGTGTTTGGTGTGAAACACGGGGACTTGAAAGAAACAAGGAACAGTAGTAGTTCAAGGGTAACAATGAAGAGCATGATCCAGTTACAGTATTCAAAGGAGTAGGAGGCGAAGACCCAGAACAATTTTGGTTCTTATTAACATCAGTATGGAATGCGTAGCAAATTGCGGATGATAGTATTAGAAAGGCTACCTTAGTTAGCGCATTGTAGGACCGAGCACTGACATGGTACATAAAGTACTCAAGCGATCACCCAACGGCAGGGACAACAGACATCCAGACTGAATTAAAGAAGGAATTGAAGCACAGTCGATTATAGGGTTCAAAGAGATCGCAATGATGCCTGGTGAAACCCCATGGGATTTGGCCTAAAGACTGAAAAGTACTATTTGCAAGGCTAACATGACATTTATGGATGCACAACACTGCACTTGGTTTATGGCATCCTTAACACCACATCTAAGGATGGCTTTATCACAACAAAAGATCTCAACCCAGGCCAAAGCACTAGAGATAGCAATGAGGTTACACGAAACTCCATTACAAGACTTGGGGCTGGGAGTTCAACAAATCCAAGTGCAGATCCAAAAATTGTGTTTGGAAATGATGAAGTTAAAACAAGAATAGGTTCCATGACTGGAAGTCTAAGAGGAAGTATGGTGTATAAAGAGTAGAAGCGAGGGACAGGAAAAAGATCACTTCCTGGTCTCAGTGAATCTTGTGGCAACAGGGGGCCCAACACTGCTGCGACCAGAGGCACAGACAGGACCAGGCACGATAGCCCCACTCTGGTGTGCAATTTTTCAGGTGGGAGGAAAGCACAACACTGATAACTATAAACTACTACCGAAATACAACCATACACCCAATAGTTATTTTGCAACTTTTGCAGGTCGGTAGGCCACGAGGAAAGAGACTGTCGTAGCTACCAATCGTTAACGGACCAGTCACCTATGTATAGAATCTAGACTAAGGTGCGAGGTCAGGATCCAGTCGTGGCAATTGCATGCGGTGGGTTCCAGGGTCATGGACGAGGACAAGGTGGAATGGGGCCAGGAAGGGGTCGTGGGTAGCTAATCTACTACAATTGCAGGGGACCATGACATTAAGCTTGGGATTGTACCAATCCCACCAAAATTTTGTGCAGTTATTGTGAGAAATTCGATCATGAGTTGATACATTTTCTAACATTGATAGCACAGATTCGTGAAAAAAGAGCAATGCAACCAACAATGACCTAGAATGTACAATTGATGAGGTTTGAACCCCCCAAGGAATATCCCAACATCAACATGGTATTGAGAAGTGGCGCGACCACAGGAATGGATAGAAGGAACTTAAGTAAGGAAGACGTAGAGGTGCGTAGGGAGACATATCTGGAAGCTCGAGAAAGCTTCATCGAAGTCTCTACCCCGAGTAGTAGGGATCAACCTGAGCTAGTCAAGGATCCCTCGATGATAACTACCTTTTTAGAGACATGTATAAAATTTCTTCGTGAAAATAAGGCAGTTAAATTCTTACATGAATTAATAAATAGATGCACAGGATGGAGTGAACCTTGCATAGTTTGAAAGTTAGGAAGAAATGCATCATGGACCGGCAGGGAAACGCAACTCACAACACAGATCGGCGAGTATAAAATGGATCAGGTCCTTTTGGATCTAGGATGAAATGCCAACGTACCGCCTAAACAGACTTGGGAATGCATGGGGAAGCCTACACTACAATGGTCCCCTATCCAACTATAGATGGAAAATTAGCAAAAGGTGCTGCCCATGGGAAGGCTGCAAGGAGTAATGGTAGACCTTGACGACGCAAGTACTCAGACGGGCTTTGAAGTTATTGAACTCATAGATGAAAGTACACCCTATTTTGCATTGTTAGGAATAGATTGGGCCACCGAAACGAACGGAGTTATCAATTTAAAGAAGCAAACAATGGTGTTTGAAACAAATTCACTCCGTGTAGTCATTCTGCTAAATTCGGCAGAAGGACTACGCTACATTAAACCTATGCGCGATAGAGAAAGCAACGACGATGTAGATTGTAGCTATAGAATGTCTACACAAAGGTGAGAAGGGGTCAAGACAATGGAGGATAGACGAATATCACAAGGCTATGAAGAATCCTGCACTTTCGAGTCAGAGGAGGAAGACAAGTGGTGGTGCAACAGGTTGAATGGAGTAACTACGCTACATTGCAACATGGTGACTAAATCTATGTACTATGTGAGGGCCCAAGATCGCGAAATGCTGATGTATGATGGGCTGACTATAATAGATGAATTCTCGACTAAATTTGAATTTGTAGTACCAAAGAAGCAATGGTTTGATGCATTTACGTAGGCGTTGTGTGCGACGCCTATGCGATGGTGGGGAACACATGAAGGAACTTTTGAATATTGGCGTGCCTGCAGTCATATGACGAATATCAAATTTAGAAAGCCAGAATTATTCCTAACGGAGAAATACAATGGATGTGATGATCAATGCATGCACCTTACCAAATGGATCAAAGCCTATGGAGAAGAAACTCTGTCAGAATGGGTACACATATTTTATCGGACCCTGGATGTCATTCCCATTTACTGGTATACAGAAGTAGAGCTCCGGCATGACACAGGCGAGTGGCATATCTTGCACGAAGGGTTTTTGTCGACCTTCCTCTTTGAGGATCAATGGATGGATCCCATGGATGATGCATTACAACTAGTAAGGCTGCCATTTTCAAGATGCCACTAGAACCAAAAGAAACAGTGCAGCCTAACTAGTCGCGACAACTAAGTCAAGATCTCGAATGCTATAATGTCCAGGTAGAAGATGATGAGGATGATCCGTGAAACGTCAATATTACAGAATCAGAGGGGACCCGTGAGGTGTGCGGACTTGCAATGGGAGATCTAGATATCATGGCATCATTGAAAACGAAACAAGTCAATATCAGAACAGAAGACGAGCCAATGTATGCAACGCTTGGGGACTATTGGGATGACACCACAGTGGAGAAGGTTGTCGAATTGCTTCATCAATATCAAGATTTATTCCCAAAAAAAATCACGGAGCTAAAAGGGATCCTAGGACACCTAGGAGTGATGAAGATAACGTTGAAGCCAGACGTGAAACCAGTTAAGTAGTGACCCTACCAATTAAACCCAAAATATAAAGCAAAAGTCCACGAAGAACTAGATAAGAAACTGGGAGAAGGAATTATTGAACCAGTCGAGGAGTCCAATTGGGTAAGTCCGATGGTTGTGCAAGATAAGAAATAGAAGGGTGAGATTCGTATCTACGTGGATCTTAGGAAGCTCAATGATACCTACATCAGCGATCCATTTCCAACCCCGTTTACAGATGAGGTACTAGAAAATGTGGGGGGGAAAGAAGCCTACTCCTTCACGGATGGGTTTGTTAGTGTCGATACCTTCATCCCTCCATTAGTGATCAAAATTCTCTTTGCATGCATTTTAGGTGTCTCATCTGATCAGTTGCATTCCACTAGGTCATGGATCATCTGATGGTAGCGATTCTTTGTCGAATATCCCTCATGCTTTCATCTGCTAGCCTATTTACACATGTACAAATCATTTTCTATCATTTTTATTTCATTCCAGTTGTCATCATAGTCATGAAAAAGCTCAATAATGGTCAATAGGAACATGAGGAGGTCTAATAAGGTCTCAACATCAAAATTTCAATAATGATATACTCAATAATTGATTTTTTCCTCAAAAAACAGAGTTTTTATGTTCTATGAATAAAACATTCATGTAATTTTAATTTTCCTATATGTAATAAACATCATCTGCAGCCCTGGGTCACCTTGCCAAACTCTTGTACTCCAACTCCTGCAAAAGAAACAAGAAAATCCAAGCATTAGTCCATCAAATGACAAAAAGAGAGCCAAACTGTAAAACAGAGTTTTTAAAGAACAAAGTGAAAATCAAACTTTAGAAAGTGGATTTTCTAAATGAAAAAATTAAAGTCAAAAGGTATATAAAGTGTTTCTTGTGTTAAAAACTTCATTTTTTCTCAAAGAGAGAGAAAACAAGTGAAAACCATGTTTTTGAGGTGAAAGAAGGGAAATCGCAGCAAAACTTACAAGTTTCCCTAGGCACGGTGCACAGAGCACAGGAAATACAAAGAAAGTTGAACTGGTGCGATGCACCTGCTAGGCGCATTGCACCTTAGTGTTGGCGTGGCACACCAGTCTGCCAAGCCTAAATTTCATTCTAACAAACTTGCCAATCTCTAAATTTTTACAAACTTCATTCCTCCAAGTAAGTAAAGCCTCCTAATTGCCATTACAAGAGTTTTAGTCCTCATTGATGATGTTTTAATAGGTGAAAAATCAAACCCTAATTGTTGCACAATTGCATTACAAAAAACAGTCTAGGGTTTTGTAATTTGTCATTCTTGTTGTTTTACTCCCCTGCATCATTTTCACATTCCTCTCCACTGAAATTTCACTCATTTCATTTCCATTTCGCTCTCTCATTCACACTCATCCAAACCCCTATCCCCAATCCCCTATCCCCAAAACCCTAAAACCCTAACACCTAATTCCCACTATTCCCCAAACCCTAGTTTACATTCCTAAACCCTATCACTCCCTAATAACCTTACATCCAACATCAAAATCCTTCATTCATCAGTCCCACTCATCAATCCTATTCATCAAATAGCAGTCACCTATTCTTGATATAAAATCTCTTCATACTCATCATTTTACACCATACAATGGTAAATATGGAAACATATTCAGCTTATGAAAGGGATGAGGAAAAAATGAGTGATTCCTCCCAAAAGATTCATGCACCGATAAGACCACATAAGGGGGGGAACACATCTGGGAGGAGCCCACTACACTTACAGAGTTATTGGCCTGTCCCCTTGCAGTAACATGTTTCAAACATCAGTCTTGCCACCAGTTTTGTGAAATGGTGGAGAGGGTGAAATACCACCATGAGCTTGCCAGACTATTTGTCTCTCATCTTCACAATGGCCAGGTGAATTTAGCAGGTGTTTTCTCACTTTAACACCTAAAACTATAGTTGAAGTAATAGGGATTTCAAATGTAGGTGAATAGTGGAACAAAGGACAGCATGCGAGAAAAGAACATTATGAGCCTTATATCAAGGCTAGTTATCAGGAGCAGATTAGTAGGGTATTTCCTTTCAGATACCTACAAGATACTTATGCTCCACTCATGAAGCTCATTATCAAATACTTCAGTTGTAAAGGGAGATTTTCTTGCTTGTACACCTATCATGTTAGATTATTGATGCATTTCACTATAGTGAGGATGATGAACCTCCCCTATTTCATATGCAGAAACATTAAGAAAATGGCTACATTGGTGCAAAGAAAACCTCTTCATCAATAGTTCAACAACATTTATCATTTTTCCTTGATCAAGATTGTTGTTTTGCATTAGTTGAGTTTGTTGAATGTTTCATGGGACACTTTTATTTCACATGGGGTTTCCAAAAGCCCTCAAGTGACCCCATCAGTTTTTCAAGAGGAATGAGTGCCTTCAAATCAACCATAGGTTCATGAGGCTCAAGCTACAGGGGTGACAATATATCTCACTTATGAAAATGGGACAAGGAGGCTATTTGCAACTACAAAACGAGTACTATCTCCACCTGGGGTGGAAGGGGTCTCGTTTCCTTCATCAGATCATAGGAAAATGCTATCTTCACCAGGGGTGAAAGGGGCTTTGCCTTCTTCTTTATCAAAACAGGTACAAGATAAATGGAAGCAACCATTGCATGAGGTAGGGCCTTATCAAGGTCAAGAGATAGATTTCATTTTGATTTAGGATGATGATGCTGATTTGGGCTCCTAAAGCTCAAGACTCAAGGAGATCATCAAAGAGCAAGAATCTGACATTCATGCCTTAGATATTAACCTTGAAAGGGCTAAGTGGATCATCAATTACCTTGAGCAAAGGAACAAGAAGTTGGAGGATAAGCAAACAATCATGGAGCTGCAAACCATAAGAGAAAACAAGCAAGCAACAAAAAGAAAGAAAGTCAAGTTGACACCTCTCGAGCAAGAGATTGATGCTGACCGGGAATCATGGCTAGAGAGGGAAAATATGCACTTGGAGAAGCTACTTGAGAAGGCCAATAAGGAGAAAAATATGTTTTGGCACATGGCTTATCATTATTTGGCACGAAATAAAATTTGCAAAGCTAGGATAAGGTGCCTAAAGGCCAAGTTGAAGAAAACTTTAAGGAGCAAGAAAGACTGAGATAAACTCAAGATCTTGGCTGAAGCTTCCTTGGCCCAGAATAGTACTTGATGCAGATCATTCATGCCAAATTTCAAGAAATTTGGCAAAATTTTTGACAATTTTGAATTTTTGGAGGAAAAAACAGGTTTTTCTAGCAGGTGCGTAGTGCCACCTAGCGCTCGCTTTTTCTAGGGACCTCCTCTAGAGGAAAAGTTTACATTTTTGGATTCCTCGTGGAAAATTATGAATACCCAAAAATTACTAGAAGTTTTTGACAAGTTTTGGGTCACCAAAAGGGCCAAAAACACCTCAAAAATGCCCTCTCTGCCACTTTTTGGCCACACAGGAAGTAGTGTTGGGAGAACTGATTTTTGGAGGGGAAACTAGGCACCAAATTCATAACTTACACTTGTTCTAGAAAGTAGACAGATAGGCCTTTCCAAAAAGTCTACTTGGAGAGAATTGTGTGAAGGGGAAGGCTCCAAATATAGCTGCGAAAAAACACTATGCACAGAAAAAGTGGCGCTACAGAGAGAATGAAAAAGTGCCAATTTTGCCTAAAAACTTTGTTTTTTGCCTAGTTTTCTTCTAGTTTGACTTTTTCTCTCTTAGGGTAAAATTCATGAGTTTCCATGATGTAAATTGATGTAATATAATGTAAAAATTATGAAAATTGACTTGATAAGGTAAATAGATCAGTTGTAGGTGGTTTGGAGTTGAATGAATCAGTTTCCTAGGTTTTAGAGGCAAGTTGTTCCACTACCTGTCTTTGTGTTCCTAGTTTAGAAATGGTTGAAACCACCCCTCTTCTAATGGATTCGACCCCTAATTGATAGCACAGGTGGTTTGGAGGTCTATATCATCTGTTTTTTCAATCATTTTCAAAGGTTGGACTCTTGTGAGAGCTTTGAACATCATTGTACATTCATCTCTGCGGTTTGGCAAGGAAATAGACCAGGGTTTGCAGCATTTTGTGGGATTCTTGTGGAAAGTTGATTTAGTATTATTTATCCTTCTATAATTCAATTTATCATGTGTTTATGTGTGCCATTATCTCTCTCTTTTTCAACTTAACTAAATGAATCAAGTATAAAGGTGGAAATCATTGATGTTGCAGTGCTCTACCTTAGGGTTTGTTTAGCTTTTCATGTTTTCTATTGTTTGAAGAGGATCCCTGATACTTCCATGCCCTCTCCAACTCCTCACCAGCCTTAAGTCTCTCTATTTCAGTTATTTCAAAGTACTAAAGCATTTGCCTACCTCACCCCACAAAAATATCTACAAGACTAAGTTCATTCCCTGGACCCAAAAGTGCCTTTCACTTTTGATCCAGCAAACCAACATAAAACTCAATCAAACCCCTTTGAGCATATACCTAGCCTGAAACTAGTCTTTACATCAGTCATCTCAAGCCTCATTTGCTATATTTTCCTGAGATTGACAAGGAGAGAGCCCTCTCCCGACCTGGTAGGGCTAGCTACTAGGTTAGGCATGGTTTGATGTTACCCTAGACCTGCCTTTCTCAGCCTGAGGTAGATTTAGACCCTAACGTAGTGGCGACCATACTGGGGAAGAAAAATTTATTTTTTTGTTAGTTTTTTTTATTTATAAACTACAAATTGAGCTTGAAGTTAGCCAGGTAGCCTTCGAACTACACTTGCTTTGCGAGTGCATAGGTAGATAAAAGCTGCTTCAGTCAATCTTCGGTCTAGTCTTATAAACTAAACATCTGACTTGAAAATTGCCCCAGTACATCAAATAATTCTATAATTTTGGATGAGGAGTTTAGAATTTAGTAGGCTGACAAGATTGAAATTTCAATTTTATTTTTGGGAATAATTCAACACGCTGGCTTCCAGACGATACACTAGAGCCAATCTTGATCCTAATCCTCCTCTCATGTATGAAAACCCAAATCTCATTCCAAGAATTCTCCACCAAGAAAGTTTTGTGATTCCTATGTTTAGATCCCGTTCATGCCTGGTTATTTTTTAATATCTTGAAGATCTTCCATTTGATGAAACTTTTGAGCTATCTTTGTTTGAAACTAAGTCTGAAAGTGTGGTTGGTGCTACTACTCTAAATCTAGAATTCGTTAAAGATATTGAAACTAAAAGAGAAAATCGATCAATTGATGCTTATATTCTGAACTTCAATTGTGGCTACCAATATTCCTGAGTTCTTAGAATCTACATTTTCTACTCTTGGTTCATCTACTGTTGTACCTAATTCAGAAATTCCTATTGAAATTCCTTTTATTCCCACCATTCCCATGCAACCCACCATATATGATTAGAAATATATAGTGCTTTCACCCCCATCCACTCCTTCTACACCTCAAACATCAAGAATTTCTTCACCCCCTTCAACACCTCATACACCGGTTGCTATCGTTGTTCCAACTCCTCCTACATCCCCAAGGCCAGTTGTAAATCCACCTCGAGCAATGGCTACTAGATATTCACCTCTTGTTCTGCCACAAAACTTGGATGCCATGCCCACCGATTACCAAAGCTAGATCCCATTATTTGATGCTTCTCAAGGTGTCACAGCACAACAACATGTCGACATGATGAGTGATTTCTTTTATCCCCACGAGATAGATACAGAGAATGTAACAATGAGATTATTTGTGAAAACTTTTGGAGGTGAAGTCCAAAAGTGGTTCAGAGCATTGCCTGCTGGAGCAATCAATTCATTGGAAGCCCTTCATAGAAAATTTCTGGATCGCTGGGAGGTAAAGAAAAATCCACTTCAAATCCCTTCTGAGTATGAGAACATAAAGAGAAATGTTGGTGAAACTATCTAGGATTATTGTGTTAGATTCAATACTGTTTATAATGCCATTCTAGCTGATATCAAGCCACCTATGGGGTTGGCTTTCATCAAATTTTCGGATGGTTTTGATCCCGATATGGCATATCAGTTGAGAGAAAGAGACTCGGCTACATTGGAGGACATGTAGAAAATTGCAGTAAGTGTTGAAGCAAATTTGTTAGCTAAGAGAGCTAGAACAAAGACCGAGAAGAAGGTGAGTATAAAGGAAGAAGCTTCTACCTTAGATCATTTGCTCCGTAAGATTGAGAAGATGTTTGATAGAATCACTATTGCAGATAAGCCCGAGACACAGGTTAGAAATCCAAATTTCTGTGGTCAGCAGCAACCACAATTTAGAATTAAGCAACAGGAGCAAAGAGCTCAAGATCCATAAGCTCAATAGCAAGTCAAAACACCATTACAACAGAACTATGTCCATGGCACTGAATCAGAAGATGATGAGGCCCTAGTTGGAGAAGAGAATCACTTTTTTACACCAGATGATTTTCTAATTTATATCGTTGAAGATGAAGAGTATTCGGAAAGTCCAGCTGTTCAAAAAGATGAAGATTTTATATTGGCAAATGAAACAGTTCTAGAAGAGGAATCGGATGAGTATCAGAGAGGGTACATGAATGCATTGATAGTGCAACAAAGGAAATACTCACTTAGGAATAAGGATGTTCCTATCAATCCAATTTAGAAAAGGAAGGAAGCAACACCACCAAAGAATGATTCTCCAAATGTACATAAAAAGGGAAAGGAGCCAGTAGGTCCTACTTCTAGTGAAGTGTAATCAGCAAATGAAAAGTCAAATAAGCCAAGTACAACAAAGGAGAAAACTAATAAGAAAGATGCTCCAGTCAAAGAGGTAGAGAAAACTACAGCCTTTAGCTTAGAAAATGAAATTTCTAAGTTAAAAGTGTCAATACCTTTGACTGAATTAATGAAGAACAACAATTATAAAGGTCAAGTGGCTAAGATTTTGAATGTAGATCCTTTGTATGATATGGTAAATGTGGAAGATAACCAACCTAAACTTATCTTTGGTCCGGCATTAGAAGGTCAATCTCAGGATAGTGATGTATCTCCTTTTTACATCAGCCTTAGATTGCATGACTATGTTTTGCATAATTCCATGTTTGATTCAGAAGCATCTCATAATCTCATGCCAAAGGAAATTATGGAAAAATTGGGTTTGGACATCACTCGCAAGTATCATGACCTTTATTCCTTTGATTCCAGTAGAGTAAGATGTATTGGTCTCATTAAATATTTGGTTATAAGTTTGGATCAGATTCTAGCAAAAAATGTTCTTATGGATGTAGTTGTGGCTAACATTCCCCCTAGATTTGGAATGCTTTTATCTAGATCATGGGGTGAAAAACTCAAAGGGACATTGTAGTTATATTTCTCCTATGCTACTATTCCCGTGTTTGGTCAAATGAGGAAATTATATAGAGAGAAAAAGATGAAGTACATGATCACGAGCAAGGAGAAACCTATGAATCATCCAATTAACTATGTACATACAGATTTAGAGTCTTTTATTCTTTATTCTAACAGTGGTTTGAATGATGTAAATAGTCAATTAGTTGAAATTGAAGATATACCTAAGATTACAGAAAATTTCAGAGTTGTACTTCATCAAGAGAGGCAAAGGCTTCAAAGTACCACTAAATAGTCAACATTCCACTAGCAGCAAGGAAAAGATGGACCGCAGCCAAATGTAGAAAAACAGGCAGAATTTCAACACTTTGAAGAAGAAGCCAGTTTGTGGAGTATGAAATTTGATGGAGCAGTAGGTAGGGAATGTGCTAGAATTGGTATTTGGATACGCAGCCCTGTTTTCTCACCAAATAAAGTCCCGAGTAATGTAAGAGTTTGTTCATACAAGTTGGCATTTGATTGTTCTAATAATGAAGCAGAATATGAGGCACTAATTGCAAGCTTGAAAATTCTCAAAAAGCTAAATGCAAAAAGTATTTCAGTTTATGACGACTCCGAATTAGTAATCAAGCAAGTCAAGGGAGAATACCAAGCAAAAACATCCTCAAATGAGGGCTTATCATCATGCGGTTTTAGACATTTTGGGGTTGTTTCTAGATTTTACCTTGACATGTGTTCCTCGTGCACACAATGTTATCGCAGATTCCCTTGCTATAGCAGCAAGTAAATTGAAGATTCCAATGAATTCAAACAATAAGTTTGAAATTCATGTGAAACATTGCCAAGTTGTCCCTAATAATCAAAGATATTGGCAAGTATTTCAGGATGACAAAGAGATCGAATAATTTTTGTGAAATGAAGGCAAATATCAAGACACTTCTATAGATGGCAAGCAAGATAATGACGACCCAGACTTAGAAGTAAATCAGATGGAAGTTTTGTAGTTGAAAGACAATGTCATCCCTAAAGGCCTCATACCTTTAGAGGAATTATTTGACCAAGATGATGTAGCCCAGAAACCAAGTTTGATGCCGACTGAAAAGGGAGTTGAAGACGTGAATATTGGAACAGCAGAAAATCCAAATATGGTGAAGTTTTCAAAGGCATTGCCTCCTCAGGTAAAGGCAAAGTACATTAGTTTATTGTCTTCATTTACTGATGTATTTGCATGGGACTATTCAGATTTGAAGGAGTACAATAAAATTATAATTCATCACATCATTCTAATCAAGCCAAACCAAAATCCATTTTGCCAAAAGCTAAGAAGGATCAATCCTAAGCCATTGCCATCAATAGAGAAGGAGGTGAATCGATTATACAAGGCTGGTATAATCGTTCCAATAAGATTTTCAGAATGGATTTCCAATTTGGTGCTTGTGCGGAAGAAGACAGTTGAGATTAGATTATGCATTGATTTCAGAATTCTGAATAAGGTGTCCTTAAAAGATAATTATCCATTTCCAAAGATGGACTACATACTTCAAAGATTGGTTTGGGCATCTCGTATATCACTGCTCAATGGGTATTCAAGATACAATAAAATTTTGGTCCATGAGGATGATAGGGACAAAACAACATTCACCACCCCATGGGGGCTTTCCATTATGCCAAGATGCCATTCAGGTTAAAGAATGTTGGTGCAACTTTTCAGCGGCTTATGGATATCACTTTTGCAAATGAGAAAGACGTATTTTTAGTAGTTTATCTTGATGATTTGATAGTTTTTTCTAATTCAAATGAGGAGCATATTTATCATTTGAAGATTGCTTTTCAGCAGTGCAGAAAGTATGGCATATCTCTTAATCCCAAAAAGATCTTGTTTTCCATGGATGAAGGGAAGCTTCTTGGTCACATCATATCCAAGGAGGGCATCCGCATCGATCCTGCTCGAGTAGAAGCCATTTAGAAAATTGATTTTCCCCGTAGTAAAAAGGAGATCCAAGCATTCAACAGTAAGATGAACTTTTTATATCGTTTTGTGCCAAATCTAGTAGAACATTTGAGGGAAATCACAAGCATGTTAAAGAAATATAGTGTAGTAAAATTGACCGAAGAAGCTATTAAGTCTTTCAATTTGGTAAAGTTGGCCCTTTCTTCAGCTCCAATTTTTATCAACTTCGATTATTCCCAAGATTTTATTTTATTTTCATTCTCTTTAGAGCATACTATGGCAGTGGTCTTAATGCAGAAAAGAGACCAGCTTGAGAAGCCACTTGCCTTTTTCAGCAAAACAATAAGAGATGTAGCCTTAAAGTATAACATTATTGAAAAGCAAGCTCTTTCCTTGGTGAAAGCTGTGAAAGATTTCCAAGTATATATTTTGCATTCTCATATTCTTGCTTATGTCCCTAATGCAGACGTCAAAGATGTTTTAGTACAGACAGATCCAAAAGGGAGACGAGACAAATGGATCGCAACTTTATTAGAATATGACTTGGAAATAAATCCAACAAAGTTCATCAAGGGGCAAGGTTTGGAAAAACTGATGGTGGAGTCTAATTTGCATGCCTTGGACATAAAATTGATTACTGCCATGTCCGAAGTAGATGAAGATAGCTCACTTGTTCAGGTATCTGAAATTTTTATCCATTCTCCTTGGTACTTAGATATTGTATATGTACTCCAAAATCTTTCACCGCCACCGGGAATGGCTAAAAATAGAAGTAGAACTCTAAAATTAAAGGCTACCAAATTTTGTATTATGAATAATGCATTGTATTGGAAAGATCCCGGAGGTATGTTGTTGAATTGTTTGGTTAAGGAAGAAGCAAAAAAGGTCATGGATGATTTTCACAAGGGAGATTTTGGAGGTCACCTATTTTGGAAGACGGCAGCAAATAAAATTTTGAAAAGCAGGGTACTATTGGCCTACCTTCTTTGCTAATGTTTATAAAACTGTTTCAAGCTGTCACGAATGCCAAATTTTTTAGGGAAGGATAAAATTACAACCATTAACTCTCAAGCTAGTTGAAGTAAGTGCTTCGTTGCAGCAGTGGGGCCTTGATTTTATTGGAGAGATCCACCCTACATCTTCAGCTCATCATAAGTGGATCTTGACAGCAACGGATTATTTTACAAAATGGATTGAGGCCATCCCCACTCGGTAGACTACAGATGTGGTAATAATTTAGTTTCTCGAAAATAATATTTTGTCACGTTTTGGTTGTCCTAACAAGCTGATTAAAGATAATGTAGTAGCTTTTAAATCTAAAAGGATTATTGATTTTTGTAACAAATATCAAAATACCTTGGGGCATTCTACTGCATACAATCCACAAGGTAATGGATTGGCGGAATCTTCAAATAAATCATTGTTTAACATCATCAAAAAGCTATTGGAAACAAACAAAAAGAGCTAGCACAAGAAGCTTATTAATGCATTATGGGCAGATAGAGTAAGTCAAAAGAAATCAATTGGCATGTCTCTGTTTAAACTAGTATATGGTGTTGATATGGTATTCTCGACATCTCTCGCAGTCTCGGCGGTAAAACTTCTGCAGGAAGCTGGCAGCGAAGAGGATCATTTTCAGCAAAGGATAGACGAGAGAGGAGGTTTTCTAGAATAACTTTAGGCTGCAAGAGAGAATCAAGAAGATCTATGACCAGAAGGCAAAGTTAGATAAGTTTTAGATTGAAGACATAGTGCTCAAATGGGATGCAAGAAATGAGGACAAAGGCAAACACAGAAAGTTCAAGAATCTATGGAAGGGACCATTCAAAATTGCAGCATATCGGGGTCAAAATGATTTTCTCCTCAAGGAAATGAAAGGGGACGATTTTCCAAGAGGGTCGGTCAATGGTCGACTGTTGAAACAATATTATCTTTGAGATATTTTCTGTTGTCATAATTTGTCACTGTACATGCCATTTTATTTCCTTCATTGCAAGGATGCACTGTTGTCATTCAGTCAGTTTGGGGCCTCAAGTGAAGGCTATAAAACTGAAGGTCTGATGTCAGTTTTTGATTACTTAGTATGAGTTGATAGAGTCAGTTGTTTGAGTTAGTTTTGAGTCAGTTTTCAGGCAAGTGATTGAGTCCAGTTTTAAGTCAAGATATTGGTTTTACGTTTGCTAAATTTATTGACTCCATAGCCCAATGGAAAAAGCACTTTATGCTTTCCAAAGATCTGTAGTTCTTGGCACCTCCCAAGATCTATCATCACCATTGGAGCCAATGTTAGTGTCAGTACCTTCATCCCTCCATTAGTGATCAAACTTCTCTTTGATGCATTTTAGGTGTCTCATCCGATCAGTTCCATTCCACTAGGTCATGGATCATCTGATGGTAGCGGTTCTTTGTCGAATTTCCCTCATGCTTTCATCTGCTGGCCTATTTACACATGTACAAATCATTTGCTGTCATTTTTATTTCAGTCCAGTTGCAGAAGTCATTTTAGGGTTTTCAAGTCTCATTAGGTCTAGGGTTTGTCATCATAGTCATGAAAAAGCTCAATAATGGTCAGGAGGCAAATGAGGAGGTCTAATAAGGTCTTAGCATAAAACTTTCAGTAATGATATACTCATTTCGGGATTCAACTGCGTTAAGTAAGTCATTCACGTATGACCATTTCCATGAGAGGTATTCATAACTAACTAATTTCTCATGATTTTTGAATAGTTCACTTAGCACTCATTGCATCAGGTGATGCTCACAGGGGTGAAGAAGTGGGATTGAAACCAGTGAAATGAATCACATAGCGTCAATCATCACTTCCGGGGCTTGCACCCGGTAACCAGGACTTCCCGGGAGGTCACCCATCCCAGATCGCCTCCCAAGGTCATACGTGAATGACTTACTTAACGCAGTTGAATTCCAAAAGGATATCTAATATAATGCACTGTGTAAAACCTCCATACTTAAATGATATACTCATTAATTGAGTTTTTCCTCAAAAACATGTTTCGAGGAAAAACAGAGTTTTTATGTTCTATGAATACAAATTTCATGTAATTTTAATTTTCCTATATGTAATAAGCATCATCTGCAGCGGGTCACCTTGCCAAACTCTTGTACTTCAGCTCCTACAAAAGAAACAAGAAAATCCAAGCATTAGCCCATCAAATGACAAAAAGAGAGCCAAACTGCAAAACAGAGTTTTTAAAGAACAAAGTGAAAAGAAAACTTTAGAAAGTGGGTTTTCTAAATGAAAAAATTAAATTCAAAAGGTATATAAAGTGTTTCTTGTGTTAAAGGCTTCATTTTTTCTCAAAGAGAGAGAAAACAAGTGAAAATCACGTTTTTGAGGCGAAAGAAGGGAAATCGCAGCAAAACCTAGAAGTTTCCCTAGGCGTGGCGCAACTACCCAGCGCGGCGCACATAACGCAAGAAATACAAAGAAAGTTAAACTAGCGCGGTGCAGCTGAGTGTTGGCACGGCACACCAGTTTGCCAAGCCTAAATTTCATTCTAACGACCTTGCCAAGCTCCAGATTTTTGCAAACTTCATTCCTCCAAGTCAGTGAAGCCTCCTAATTATCATTGCAAGAGTATTAGTCCTCATTGATGGTGTTTTAATAGGTGAAAAATCAAACCCTAAATTCTGCACAGTTGCATTACAAAAAACTATCTAGGGTTTTGTAATTTGTCATTCTTGCTATTTTACTCCCCTGCATCATTTTCACATTCCTTTCCACTGAAATTTCACTCGTTTCATTTCCCTTTCCCTCTCTCATTCACACTCATCCTATCCCCTATCCCCAAAACACTAAAACCCTAACACCTAATTCCCACTATTCCCCAAACCCTGGTTTGCATTCCTAAACCCTATCAAACCCTATCACTCCTTAATAACCTTACAGCAGACATCAAAATCCTTCATTCATCAGTCCTACTCATCAGTGATATTCATCAAACATCAGTCACCTATTCTTGATATAAAATCTCTTCATACTCATTATTTTACACCATACAGTGGCAAATATGGAAACAGATCTAGCTTATGAAAGGGATGAGGAAATAGTGAGTGATTCCTCCCAAGATATTCATGCACCAAGAAGACCACATAAGGGGGGAAAACACATCTAGGAGAAGCCCACTGCACTTAAAGAGTTATTGGCATGTCCCCTTGTAGTAACATGTTTCAAACATCAGCCTTGCTACCAGTTTTGTGAAATGGTGGAGAGGGTGAAATACCACCATGAGCTTGCCAGACTATTTATCTTCATCTTCACAATGGCCAAGTGAATTTAGCAGGTGTTTCCTTCACTTTAACACCTGAAACTATAGCTGAACCAACAGGGATTCTAAATGTAGGTGAACAGTGGAATAAAGTCAGCATGTGAGCAAAGAACATTATGACCCTTATATCAAGGCTAGTTATCAGAAGCAGATCAGTAGGGTCTTTCCTTTCAGATACCTATAGGACACTTATGCTCTACTCATGAAGCTCATTATCAAATACTTTAGTTGTGAAGGGAGATTTTCTCGCTTGTACACCTATCATGTTAGATTATTGATACATTTCACTAGAGTGAGGATGATGAACCTCCCCTATTTCATATGCAAAAACATTGAGAAAATGGCTACATTGGTGCAAAGAAAACCTCTTCATCAATAGTTCAACATCATTTATCATTTTTCCTTGATCAAGATTGTTGTTTTGCATCAGTTGAGTTTGTTGAATGTTTCATGGGACACTTTCATTTCACATGAGGTTTTCAAAAGCCCTCAAGTGACCCCATCAGTTTTTCAAGAGGAAGGAGTGTCTTCAAATCAACCAAAGGTTCATGAGGCTCAAGCTATAGGGGTGCTAGTATATGTCACTTATGAAAAGGGGACAAGGAGGCTATTTGTAGTTGCAAAACGAGTACTATCTCCGCTTGGGGTGGAAGGGGTCTTGTTTCCTTCATCAGATCATAGGCAAATGCTATCTTCACACGGGGTGAAAGGGGCTTTGCCTTCTTCTTCAACAAAGCG
This sequence comes from Pinus taeda, assembly GCA_000404065.3. Classification (NCBI taxonomy): domain Eukaryota; kingdom Viridiplantae; phylum Streptophyta; class Pinopsida; order Pinales; family Pinaceae; genus Pinus; species Pinus taeda. The sequence goes on along the minus strand of APFE030852925.1, from coordinate 15,991 downwards.
GGTAAAAGATAAAGGGAAGAAACCATTGCATGAGGTAGGGCCTTCTGAAAGTCAGGAGAGAGATTTCATTTTGATTTAGGATGATGATGCTGATTTGGGCTCCCAAAGCTCAAGACTCAAGGAGATCATCGAAGAGCAAGAATTTGGCATTCATGCCTTAGCTATTAACCTTGAAAAGGCTAAGTGGATCATCAATTACCTTTAGCAAAGGAGCAAGTAGTTGGAGGATAAGTAGACAATCATGGAGCTGCAAACCATAAGAGAAAACAAGCAAGCAGCAAAAACAAAGAAAGTCAAGTTGACACCCCTTGAGCGAGAGATTGATGCTGACCAGGAATCATGGCTAGAGAGGACAAATATGCACTTGGAGAAGTTTCTTGAGAAGGCCAATAAGGAGAAAAAGATGTTGCAGCACATGGCTTATCATTATTTGGCATGAAACAAAATTTGCAAAGCTAGGATAAGATGCCTAAGGGCCAAGTTGAAGAAAACTTTAAGGAGAAAGAAAGACTGAGATAAACTCAATATTTTGGCTAAAGCTTCCTTAGCCCATCATAGTACTTGATGCAGATCATTAATGCCAAATTTCAAAAAAATTGGCAATTTTTTTGACAATTTTGAATTTGTGGAGGAAAAAACAGGTTTTTCTAGTAGATGTGTAGCGCCACCTGGCGCTCGCGTTTTCTAGGGACCTCCTCAGGAGGAAACGTTTGCACTTTTGGATTCCTCATGGAAAATTATGAATTCCCAGAAATTACTAGAATGTTTTGACAAGTTTTGGGTCACCAAAAGGGCCAAAAACACCTCAAAAATGCCCTCTCTGCCACTTTTTGGCCACACAGGAAGTAGTGTTGGGAGAACTGATTTTTGGAGGGGCAAATGGGCACCAAATTCAGAAATTCCACTTGTTCTAGAAAATAGATAGAAATAAATTTCCAAAAAGCCTACTTGGAGAAAATTGGGTGAAGGGGAAGGCCTCCAAATATAGCTGGGAAACAGTGCTATGCACAAAAAAAGTGGCGCTACATAGAGGATGAAAAAGTGCCAATTTTGCCTAAAAACTCTGTTTTTCGCCTAGTTTTCTTCTAGTTTGAATTTTTCTCTCTTAGGGTCAAATTCATGAGCTGACATGATGTAAATTGATGTAATATAGTGTAAAAATGATAAAAATTGACTTGATAAGGTAAATACATCAGCTGCAGGTGGTTTGGAGTTGAATGAATCAATTTCCTAAGTTTTAGAGGCAAGTTGTTCCACTACCTATTTTTGTGTTCCTAGTTTAGAAATGGTTGAAACCACCCCTATTCTCATGGATTTGACCCTTTATGGATAGAAAAAGTGGTTTGGAGGTCTATATCATGTGTTTTTTCAGTCATTTCAAAGGTTGGATTCTTGTGAGAGCTTTGAGCATCATTTTACATTCATCTCTACAGTTTGGCAAGGAAATAGACCAAGGTTTGCAGCATTTTGTGGGATTCTTGTGGCAAGGTGATTTAGTATTGTTTCTCATTCTGTAATTCAATTTATCATGTGTTTATGTGTGCCATTATCTCTCTCTTTTTTCAGCTTAACTAAATGAATAAAGTATAAAGATGGAAATCATTGATGTTGCAGTGCTCTACCTTAGGGTTTGTTTAGCTTTTCATGTTTTCTATTGTTTGAAGAGGATCCCTGATACTTTCATGCCCTCTCCAACTCCTCACTAGTATTAAGACTCTCCATTTTAGTTATTTCAAAGTACTATAGCATTTGCCTACCTCGCCCCACAGAAATCTCTACAAGACTGAGTTCATTCCCCGGACCCAAAACTGCCTTTCACTTTTGATCTAGCAAACCAACATAAAACTCAATCAAACTCCTCTGAGCATATACCTAGCCTAAAATTAGTCTTTACATCAGTCATCTCAAGCCTCATTTGCTATATTTTCTTGAGATTGACAAGGAGAGAGCCCTCTCCGGACCTGGTAGGGCTAGCTACTAGGTTAAACGTGGTTTGATGTTACTCTAGACCTGCCTTTCTCAGACTGAGGTAGATTTAGGCCCTAATAGGGTTCTCAGGAAACCACCAGATCAAGATCACACCAAAAGACAGGAGAAAAATGATGTTCACCACTGAATCAGGTTACTTTCAGCACACAGAGATTCCTTTCGGATTGAAGAATGCATCAGCGATATTTTCACGAATAGTAGCAGTGACATTCAAAGAATTTATACACAAGTTCTTATAAGTCTATCTTGATGATTGGATTGTGTTTGGACTGGTTAAAAAGCACATAATGAGCTTATGGTTGATGCTAGATACTTGCCGTCGAAACCAGATTACGCTCAACTTAAAGAAGTGTACTTTCCTTGTCCCATTCTGGAACCTGCTGGGCCATGTGGCTTGTAAGCAAGGCCTAATGGTGGATCCAGCAAAGATCACGATCATACTCAATCTACAAGCATCACAAAGTGTCAAACAGCTACGTGCCACACTAGGACACACGGGCTACTATCGCAAGTTCATTAAAAGCTACGCCTAGATTACAGCGTTGATGGAACAGTTACTGAAGAAGGATGCTACTAATTGTTGGAATGAGAAGGATGCTACTAATTGTTGGAATGAGGAATGCGAAAAAATTCTGGAGACACTCAAGGAAAAGAAGGCATCATCTCCTATATTAGTCTTTCCGAAATGGGATGTTGGGTTTCACATGCCTGTTGATGCATCATGTATCACGCTAGGCGTGGTACATACTCAACCAGGAGCGAAGGGAATTGATCACCCGATTGTGTTCACAAGTCGTTGGTTGTCAAAAGCCAAGAAGAATTACTCCACTACCAAGCGTGAGGGAATATCAATGGTATACGCACTTCAAAATTTCTGCCACTATTTGCTGGAGGCCACTTCAAGATGTATACCGATCACTCAGCATTAAAATACCTAGTGAACAAGCCTGTGTTTGGGGTTGCATTTGTAGATGGTTATTGTTATTCTAGGAATATGACTTTGAGGTCATCTTCAAGCTGAGATGTCTAAACATAGGCCCAGATCACATGTCCCGAATTGAGACCGGTGAAGAACCCACAAATCTAGAGGACAGACTCCCGGATGCGTAGCTATATGCGGTGTGTGTAACGGATCGTCACTTTGAAGATATAATCCATTTCTTAACTATAAGAATCACGTCACAGGGATATTCCATTTAGTAGAAGAAGGAATTGGTGATACGTGCAGCAGACTTGACCATGATTGCAGGACACCTCTACAAAATGGGCAATGATGAAATATTGCATAGGTATGTCCTGGAGTTTGAGCGAGGATAGATCCTAGCCGAAGCACATGGGGCGGTTGTTGGAAGACATTATGTAGTTCACATCACAGCCCAAAAGATTCTTCATGCAGGATTATGGTGGCCCACTCTACACCAGGATTCGAAAGCATACTGCCAAGCCTGCAACGTATGCTAGCGGACAGGAAAACCATCGCAGAGAGATGAAATTTCACTCCAACCACAAACGATACTACAGCCATTCGAGAAGTGGGCAATCGACTTCGTAGGACCTATCGAGCTACGAGGGAATATAGATGCTCACTATATCATCACCGCAACAGAATATTTGACCCGATAAGTAGAGGCACAACCAGTCAAGGTTTGTATGGCTGGAACAACTGCAAAATTTCTATTAGAAAATGTACTAACAAGGTTTGGATGTCCCAAAATTCTCATGAGTGATCGAGGTACGCATTTGATCAATGAAACAATTAGCACACTCACTGAGGAATTCCAAATATATCACCAACAAATTACACCATACCACCCGTAAGAAAATGGGACAGTTGAGGAATTCAACAAAATCTTGGAGACCGCATTGACCAAGGTCTGTAATGCATAGCGAAATGACTGGGACTTGCACATCCCTGTTGTGTTATGGGCATACCGAACCACGTGCAAGAAGTTGACAGGCCAGAAGGTGTTTCGGCTAGTCTATGGCAAGGAGACCGTCATGCATATGGAATATATTGTGCCTAGTTTGTGGATCGCGACAATCACAGGTATGGCAGACCGCAGGGCTTTAGTGGAAAGGCTCGCGCAACTAGCAGAACTGGAAGAGGAATAGTTTTTGGCTAGATTCCATTAGCAAGTACAAAAGCAGCGCAAGAAAGCATGGCATGATCGCCACATTAAGGTGTGCACCTTTAAGGAGAATGATCTAGTGTTGCTATATGACAGTAAGTTCAAGAAATTCCCTGGAAAACTCCAAATGCATTGGTCAAGGCCCTATATCATCAAAGAAGTTATCGATGGGGATGAGGTTTAGCTTGCTAAACTCAATGGAGACCTCTTTCCAGGCCGAGTGAATGGCAGTTGCTTGAAGCTCTACACAGGCGGCCAGGCCGCCTAACTAACCGTTCGACGGACAGTTTCACCACTCCAGCCATGTGAGAGACATCATGGGATGGTAAAGAAATCTAGGGGAAAGAGGCATGAGGACTAGGCTATGCGTTGATTTGGCTCGTTAACAAGCTCACAGTTGCGTGATAAAAAGTGCACCGATGCATTGATCAGAAGAGAGGTGACCGTTCCTGTCACTATTCATGACAAGATGTCTGCATTATGGCAAAAGGTAGCGGTTGATGGGAAATTAAGAGAGGAAGTACGTGTCAGATATGAAACGAACTACCACAGATTTTACACGAGATCGCTAAAACAAGCGGAAACCAATGAATTTGAAATTTGAATCACTTATAAATCACCAAGGGGCATCCACTAGGAAAATTACACTTCTGGGAAATACATGCAAAGTATCGACATGGAGTTTTTTATTATCTCTACACAAGGAGTAAGCCTGAGGGTGGTGATATGGCTGATGGAGCAGTAGGGCTCTCTAATGCACATGGTGTTGATAGCTATGGGTGTTCCACAACAGACAGCATCCACAGTAGGGGATGTACCAGAAAAGGGGAGACATGAAGCAGAATTGGTCTGGATGCCGTCACCTTGCCTAGGGGCAAGTCGACCAACCACAACAGAAAGGCAAAAGGATGGACAAATGAAGACCATGGGTAGACACAAAAATCCTAAGTCGGGTTTGAAGGACCTTGAGGATTAGGATCTCCCGGGCAGCAACACAGGTCTTGCAAAATTGCAACACAAGTTGCAGCAGATAGTACGATGAGTAGATACGAAGGTCAAAAATGGCTATGGTGATACAAGGAGGTCCCAGATGGGGCTTTCCTACTAGAGCTAAAATCCAAGCAAAGGGTATTCTTTGTTAACTGAGAAGAGCAAAATGAGCGCTATCAGTTGTAAGGATGGGTAGCAACAACAAAGTAGGAGACGGATGAAGCATTGGAGGAGATAATGAAGATGCAGTAAAGCAATGAGTGTCACTCAAAGGTAGGTGAACTATGAAGCCACGAAAGCGCATCACACCGCACCAACGAGTGACGCAGGACAAGTCACGATGATTGTGTTGGGGGACTGTTGGGTAGCAAAGGTCCCACGTAATAGTTTTGGGTCTGATAGCCTAGAAAGTAGGGTAAAAACATTGTAAACCTCTTAAATATGCAGAGCGTGAAAGATTAAAGGTCGAGTCAAAGGGTTGTCTGCCCAAGAAATAATATAAAATAATAGGAAGTACGTCAGTCTGCAGACCATTGGAAGGTATAAATAGATCGCAGCTCTATGAGGGAAAAGGTAGTTCTTTTGCTTGTATGATCTTGGATCTGTAATGTAATGGGTTTTTGAGGAGAACAAACTGTAAGCATCTGTAAGTCCGAGTTGAGGGTCTGGGTAGTGGATAGAGGCTCTATAGTTGTGTGCACAGAGGCTTGGAAGAGTCTGTAGCTGTGTGCGTGGACCCCTGCAGCTGAGTGCATAGGGCAGAACTATATGTATTGGTGAAGAAAGTAGATAAACATAAGTTTCTTTGATAATTCTGTGTTAATCTAAAGTATCGCAGATCTAGCTTTTTGTATAGTAGATATCATTGTTTGATCTATGCGCATATGCTTACATTTTGAATACATGTGAATCTGTGGTTAATCTAAGCATGCAAACTGAGTAAAGCTGATAATGTTTTTCTTAAAGACATTTCTAAGTAATACTTCATCAAATAGATTAGATCTGTGAACGGCACGCTAATAACTAGTAAAGATTGTTTCGGGTTTGGATCTGCACAAAAAAAGCCAGTGGATCGCTACGGAACAGTGTGCAAACCCTCTAGATCACATATAGACATCCCAAGGGTGTGGAAACCTGGTTCTAGCACCCTCCTCTGCTACCTCGGGTGAGACCTCAATCCGCACTCCACGGACTGTTGTCGAAAGGGTCAATAGTTGTAGGATTTGTTTGGCTAAATAATTCTTCTAAACCTAGGTCAAGCCCATATAAGCCAACAACCCCCTAGTCAGTTTCATTTGTTTCCTTGTTCATTTTATCATTTACTATTTTTAGTATTTTTTCAGGTCCTAAACTTCTGGAGCAATGTGACCCCCTAAACGACATTTTTTTGGGTCTGCAACAAGCCCATTTCCCTAGGTAGGGTCTTGCGATGAAACCTATAGTACTCAAAGATGCCTTTTCAACAAGGTATTGTATGCACCAAATGAAGATAATGTGACCAAACTATGACCTTGGAAAGTTGGCCACCCAACTAACCCCAATGGGGCCCACAAACTCTTGGTGTTACATCTCTTGGGGTTAGAGTTTTGGTTGTTTAGGGTTTTCTCATATTTTCCAATAATAAATAGGCCCTTGAGCCTCATTGTGATATAGTTCAGAGGCATGTAGCCGCCACATCTCTTCTCATAGATAAGCCACCATCAAGCAAGCTATCTTATTTCCATTATGTTTATAAGCATAGTTCAATATTTTTCTATTAATGAAATAAAGTTTTTTTCTGCTGCATCTTTTTTTGTATGATTATATCTGTAAGTTGTTTCATTCTTGTTTATGTACCTTCAAGTTGATCGGTTCCCTTTGCGACCGAGCAAAACTAATTTTCATGCATGGGTTGCTCTTCCCGAAATAGAAAAAGGTAGCATGTAAAGGCATCCCTAGATCTAGGGATCTATTTTTAGTAGCTAGAGGTTACATGCAAAGCTCATTTTAGAAACCTCTCGCCAATTGTCACTTTTTCCTAGATTTTTGTCATGCGCATCATAACCTCTATCTTACCAAACTCATGAACCAGATGCTGCAGAGCTCATTCCTTACATCGACCTTGCAACTCTGACATCCCACATTGCATCGAGGATTCTTCGACACTTTCAGCTTAGCTATGTCAGGGTAAGTCTGTTTTGTGTTTCCGTCACTTTTTGTGTTTTGCTTTGTCTGAGTGTCATCAGCTTGATTTCAAGGAACACTTGTTGTCGTTTTAATGTATGTTAGCTTTTAGAAGCACCATTTTAGTTTTGGTTTGCATCTCACTATTTTCGCATGCATGACACTATTTTTGCACCAACATTCACTGTTACAGTGACCCATTTCACACACATGCATGTTTTCCCATTTTTGGAATCCTCCACTTACTATTTGCATGCATGATCATTCACTCTAGTTTACACTCAGTGTCACCATGCATTCAAAATTCTCATATTTTCATTTTCCCATCGGCGAGTCTGGGCTGCCTTGGCCTAGACCTTGCCTTGCCCTGCTAGCATTGCACATTTCGAGCAGTGAAGGCCCTACCTTCCCTTCAGAAATTGTGTAATCCTGGCCCAGAACTAACCTCTAGGCTTGCGTTGCACAATTCTGGGAGGTAGTGCCTTGCTGGCCCTAGAAACTATGGAATGCAGTTTGCTAGTTTTCATGTCACTATTGAATGAAATTGCGTATTGCATAGTTTCAATCCTTAGCAAGCTAGGATGGACTATGCATTGCGTAGTTCGAGCATTTAGTTAGCCTCTAAACAGCCGATAGAATTCCAGATTAAGACTTTTAGGACTGCAGTCCAATTGGAGCTAGATCTCTCTGAAGCAAAGCAGTAGCGTCTTCTATAGTTGAATGGGTTAGATGAATTTTGAAGGGATGTTGTTCAGCAAAACATCTTGGTTCAACAACATCGCAAGAAGTAGCATGAAAAGTCCATTCAGAAAAAGCAATTCCAACCAAGTGATTGGGTATTCCTTTACGATTCTAGATTCAAATATTTTAAAGGGAAATTCCACACACACTTAATGGGACCCTATGAGGTGGTAAAAGTGTTTGAAAATGGAGCAGTAGAAATTAAAACTATTGATGGATGGAATTATGTGTTCCTGGTAAATGGGCTTAGATTGAAGGTATATTTTCAGCCCCTTACTAAAGGAGATTTTATGCAGCAAGTCCAATAGCAATTTGAAAATGAGCTAGTAGGTGGTAACACCAACCTGTTGAATATTTGATTCCTTCTTATCCTTATTGAAAAAATTATAAAAGAAAAAAAAATGACAAAAAAAAGTATTAAAAAAAAAACCTGTAATTATGAAAATCAGTTGACTGACATGATTGCAGAAGGATCAACCTGAAAATTAGCATGCTAGGAGGAAGATCAAAATTTTAATAAAAATGGCATGTTTCTTGATTTTTAGATATGTTGGCTTCCACCAATAAGGAGCAGGTTCTGGAAACCGAGCCCTTACCCAAGTTTGGGGTAACTAGCATGGGAAAATTTTATCCAAGTAAACGCTTAATTCCCACTGCAATTACTTGTATTGGCACTAGTGCAAGCAGATTTTCAAGGTAAAAAGTCTTTGTCTTTATTCTATTTCCCATTTTGAAAATTCCCACTATTTTCCTTTTGTAAAATCCCCAATGAATTACCTTCCTCTTTCTTCTAAGAAAACTACCCTACCCGATTTCATAAAATCCCTCTTTTCCCAAGAATTTTTTCCACATCTCGTTTCGTTTATCCCCCTTGGTGATATTATTCCTGGAATCCTTGCTTTAATGTTCCCTCCATTTTGAAACTTACCCCTTTCCCACTTCTTTATTCCCTCATAAAATGACTACAAAATTTGATGAAGTCAATACAAAAGGCATGCTCATGAAACAACAAAGGATGGCGAATAAAACTTTTCTTGTATATTGAGGCAAAAAGTAAAAATTTAAAAAAAAATCTAGCTACAGAATTGTGTTCTATCAAAAATTTTGTTTTGGTTAAATACCTGGTGCAATATGCACAGTGCAAGAACAGTTCAATGGAAGCAGGATCAGTGCAGGAATGCAACCAACTATGGAACAAGTATAAAATAAATTTCACACGGTCCAGGAGCATCTTATGAAGGATGTTTATGGAACTTTATTACCCTACACATGAATACTGATAGATCATAACATTATATATTTTAATTAATACTCTATTTTATCATTTAGCTTTTGGGTTCTGCTATATTTATTCCACAACAGCCCTCGTAGTTAACCGGGGTTAGAGGGGGGGCGGAGCCCCCCCTTCATTGTGTCGATTGCATAGCAAGTGGGGGGGGTCATAGGGGGTTTGAGGGGTGTAGGTAACCCCCTTCTATGGGGTCCAAGGCAGTGCCCCGGAAAATTTGGTTTTTGGACCCTATATTAGGTTAGGCAGACCTACCTATGGTTTTGTGCATGATTTTCACACATGGTTTTGGATGCGGTGGTTTTTCGTCCATGGTTTTGGATGCAATGGTTTTCAGTCCATGGTATTGGATTCTTCGGCATGTATAAATATGTATTGTCACATTGAAAGGAGCATAATGAAAAAAATCAAGCTAGTAGTCCCGGTTTTGGGATCCAGGGAAAATCTCTGTGCATATGTGTTTTATGTGTTATGCTCTCGCATTGTTTATTTTCTATGTTTAAGAATTCATATGCAGGTAATTTCTATACGGGGTTAAAACCTACATTTGGTTTCAGAGCTGTTTTGGCTTCAAGGGGATGCCTTTGTTGCTGAGGGGTTTTGCTCAGGCCTGTGGTAGAACTATTCAGTGGGATATCTACGGGATCGATTTTGGTGGTGAAAGAAGATGGCGAGCAGTGAAAAGATAGAGATTGAGAAATTTAATGGTCAGAGTTTTTTGTTATGGAAACTCAAGATGGAGGATCAGTTGGTGGATAAAGATTAGTAGATTGTGGTAGATCCAGGTACTAAACCAACAGGAGTGTCTGATGAAGAATGGAAGAAGTTGAATCGAAAGGCAAAGAGCACTATATGATTGTTTGTCTCAGATTTAATATTGTTGAAAGTATCAGGGGAAGCTACGACGAAGGCTTTGTGGGACAAGTTAGGGACTTTGTACCAATCTAAGTCTCTAGTCAATAAACTATTCCTATAGAAAAAGTTGTATAACCTGAGAATGAAATATGGAGACTCCATGAAAGAGCATCTAAACGCATTTAATACCGTGGTAAGTTAGTTATTATATGTTGATATTAAAATATCAGATGAAGATAAGTGCATTAGTTTTTGTGTTCTCTACCAAATTCGAGGGATAGTCTGGTTATTGCAATAGGTAGCAATGCAACTGCCTTGCAATTTGATGAAATAGTGTCATCCTTGCTGACGAAGGAGATGATATGGAAAAATATGGAGAGCCAGAATGGTGATGCCTTATTTGTACGAGAATGGTCCCAGAACAGAAACAAAAATAAGTCATCGAGTGGGATATCTAAATCTAGAGGGAGATATAAATCTCCAGGAAAACCTGTAAAGGTGATTTGCTAGAAATGTGTAAAGGAAGGGCACTACAAAAGGGACTGTAAATCCAAAGCTCTTGACAAAGGAAAGGGATCTGATGATGCTCCTTCTGTGCAGGCAAAAACCACCTCAGATTAAGGTGGGGGTGTGTACTTGGCTTCTTCAAGTACACATGTAGACCATGAGGCATGGTTGATTGACTCAGGTGCATCCTTTCACTTCACTCCCCATAAAGAGTGGTTCTACGAGTATGAGAAATATGATGGTGGTGATGTCTTCTTGGGGGATGAGAGGAAGGCTAGAATCGTTAGTCACGGAAAAGTAAAGTTGATGTTGCAAGGTGGAAGGGCTAGAACACTTCCGAGTGTTCTGCATATTCCTGCATTAGCCAAAAACCTGACTTATGTAAGCAAGTTGGATGATGCAAGTATAAAAACAGTGTTCGAGAAGGATACCTGCAAGATAGTATGGGGAGCAATGGTATTGATGCGGGGACTCAGTTCAAATTGGAACTTTGTACAAGCTACAAGGTAGCACTATTGTTGATGGGTGCAACAGTTCTATGGTTCATAAAAGTGGAGCAGAAAATCTAGTGGTCTCTGGAGAGAAGACCATGTTGTGGCATCAAAGGCTTGGACATATTGGAGAGAAGGGCCTTCAAATAATTCATGGTAAAGGTAGGGTAGAAGGTATGATTAATAGATCTCTGGATTTAGATTTCTGTGAAAACCATGTATATGGGAAGGAGAATCGGGTGAGGTTCCCCTCTAGTGGTAAAAGGGAAAAACATATATTAGAACTTGTGCATAGTGATGTGTTTAGACCTGTGAAGGTTCCATCACTAAGTAAGTCTATGTACTATGTATCATTCACAGATGACTTATCAAGGAGTACATGGATATATTTCCTTAAGAAGAAATCTGAAGTATTTGACAGGTTTAAACAATTTAAGGCTCTGGTGGAAAACCAGACAGAGAACAAGATAAAGGTGTTGAGGTCAGATAACGTTGGAGAGTTTTGCAACAAGGAATTTGAACAATTCTATAGGAAGTGTGGTATAGCACAACACAAGACTACTCCAAACACACCATGAGCAAAATGGAGTTTCAGAAAGAAAGAACAAGATGTTGATGGAAAGGGAAAGAAGCATGCTCAGTGGTGTCGGGTTAGGATAAGAATTCTGGGTAGAGGCGGTGGAGACAGCATGTTACTTGGTCAACAGATCACCTTTATCAGCGTTGGAAGATAAGACTCCACAAGAAGTATGGACTGGTAAGAAACCCTCTCTTTCACATTTGAAGGTATTGGCACTGATGAATGCATTGTAATTTCAAGGAGAAGAACCAAGTTGGATATAGTAAATCTGAAAAAGTGCATCTATTATTGGGTATAAGGATGGTTTCCAGGGTTAAACCAGCTTTGGAACCCAGTAACAAGGCAAGTTGTACAACCGAGATGTGGTGTTCAAGGGGAAACAGATGTTATAAACATCAAGTCCAACCAGGAACCTAAGAAGCAGAGTTGAGCTTAAGCGAGGAAATTAGGACTCTACAGTAGAGGAGGAATCAAGAAGATGAAGATCCACAAACCTCGATGTGAGAATATCATCTCGGAGAAGAAGGAAACAGAAAGTATAAGTCCATCTGCTTCTATCAAATTTTTGCTTTATTTGTTAACTCGTGAGATCCCATAACTGTGAAGGAGTAGTAGATTCATAGGATGGAAGCTCTCAAACGAGGCCAAGGTTGAATGAAATGGAATCGTTTGCACGAAAATGAAGGCTAGGATCTGGTGAGTTGCTAGCTGAAAGAAACCATTGGCAGCAAGATGGGTGTTCAAGAAGAAGACAAATGCAAAAGGAAAGGTGGAGAAATACAAATCTTGATTGGTAGCAAAAGGTTATTCCTAGGTGCCAAGAATTGATTTTGGTGATATTTTTTCTCCTGTTGCCAAGGTAGCTTCTATTAGATTACTTTTATCTGTTGTTTCTGCTTTTGATTTTGAGGTAGAATAGATGGATGTGAAGAACACGTTTCTCCATGGGGATCTAGAAGAGGAGATCTACATGAAGCAACTTGAAGGTTTTGCGGTGATGGGTAAGAAAGAAAGGGTATGCAAGTTAAAGAAGTCTCTATATGGGTTAAAACAGTCACCAAGGATGTGGTATCATAAATTTGATACATCTATACAAGGACTTGGCTTCACCAGAAGCAAAGCAGATCACTATGTGTATTTTCAATTAATTGGTGACTATGTTATTTATATGGTCTTGTATGTGGATGACATGTTGTTTGTTTGAAATGACAAAGAAATTATCCAGGATTTGAAGACCCATTTGTCCTCCAAATTCGACATGAAATATCTTGGTGCTGCAAACTTATTTTGGGCATGGAAATTAAAATAGATTGGACAAAGAGGAAGCTTTGGTTAAACAAGAGGAAGTATGTCGAGACAATATTGCAGAGGTTTAATATGTAGGATAGTAAATTGGTGATGGTTCCTATTCCTGTAGGTGTAAATTTATCTGTTGAATAGTGTCCCAAGACACAAGAAGATGAAGAGGACATGTCCCGTGTTCCATATGCAAGTGGAGTTGATAGCCTGATGTATGCGATGGTCTGTACTAGACCAAACATTACACATGCAGTGGGAGTATTCAGCAGGTTTATGTCAAAACTAGGAAAGGAGCACTAGACAGTAGTGAAGCGGGTTTTTAGGTATTTGCGTGGCACTAGTGATTATGGTTTGTTCTACCAAGGAAGACCAAGACTTGACAGAGTGTCGGATATTTGTGGCTTTGTTGATGCAGACTCGGCTGGAGATCTGGACCGAAGAAGATCTACAAGTGGGTATGTGTTTAACCTATTTGGAGGTACAGTCAGTTGGATGAGTAAGAAACAATTTGTAGTGGCACTATTAACTATAGAGGTAGAATACATGGAAACCACTCATGAAAGCAAGGAACCAGTTTGGTTGTAGAGATTGTGTTCAAGTATAGGGTTAATACAAGGAGATATAAGGATAAACTATGACATCCAAAGTGCAATTTTCTTGGCAAAGAACCCTGCATATCATTCAAAGACAAAGCACGTTGATGTTCAGTATCACTTTGTGAGGGATATGATAGAAGACAAAAAGGTGTTGTTGGTAAAGGTGGACACTCTAAAGAATATTGCAAATGCATTGACAAAATATTTAAGCTCTGAGAAGTTCCCTTGGTGTAGAAAAACAATGGGCATTGCAGGGCTGGATAAATGACTAAGCTCTCTTGTGGCCCCCTATGCAAAGAAAACAACAAGTGGGAGAATGTTGGGTTGTTTTATATTATTTCCACGACTAGCCCACATAGTTAACCAGGGGGTTAGAGGGGGGGCGGAGCCCCCCCTTCGTTGCGCTGATTGCATAGCGGGGGGCTCATAGGGGATTTGAGGGGTGTAGCTAACCCTCTTCTATGGGGTCCAGGGTAGTGCCCTTGAAAATTTTGTTTTTGGACCATATATTAGGTTGGGCGGACCTACCTATGGTTTTGTGCATGATTTTCACACATGGTTTTGGACGCAATGGTTTTCGATCCATGGTTTTGGATGCAATGGTTTTCGATCCATGGTATTAGATGCTTCGACATGTATGAATATGTATTGTAACATTGAAAGGAACATAATGAAAAAAATCAAGCTGGTAGTCTCGGGTTTTGGATCCAGGGGAAAATCTTTGTGTATATGTATTTTATGTGTTATGCTCTCGCATTGTTTATTCTCTTTGTTTAAGAATTTGTATGCAGGTAATTTATGTACGGGGTTAAAACCTATATTTGGTTTCAGAGCTATTTTGGCTTCAAGGGGACGCCTTTGTTGCTGAGGGGTTTTGCTCAAGCCTATGGTAGAACCTATTCAGTGGGATATCTACGGGATTGATTTTGGTGGTGAAAGAAGATGGCGAGCAGTGGAAAGATAGAGATCGAGAAATTAATAGTAAGAGTTTTGAGTTATGGAAAATCAAGATGGAGGATCTATTAGTGGATAAATATCAGTAGATTGTGGTAGATCTAGGTACTAAACCAATAGGAGTGTCTGATGAAGAATGGAAGAAGTTGGATCGAAAGGCAAATAACACTATGCGATTTTGTGTCTCAGATTCAATATTGTTGAAAGTATCAGGCAAAGCTACGGTGAAGGCTTTGTGGCACAAGTTAGGGACTTTGTACCAATCTAAGTCTCTAATGAATAAACTATTCCTATCGAAAAATTTGTTAACCTGAGGATCAAAGATGGAGACTTGGTGACAGAGCATCTGAAAGCATTTAATACTATGGCAAGTTAGCTATTATATGTTGATATTAAAATATTAGATTAAGATAAGTGCATCAGTTTGTTGTGTTCTCTACCAGATTCTTGGGATAGGCTGGTTATTGCAATAGGTAGCAATGCAACTGCCTTGCAGTTTGATGAAATAGTCTCATCCTTGCTGATGGAGGAGATGAGATGGAAAAATATGGAGAGCCAAATGGTGATGCCTTATATGTATGAGGACAATCCCAGAATAGAAACAAAAATAATTCATCAAGTGGGAGATCTAAATCTCGAGGAAAACCTGTATAGGTGGTTTGTTGGAAATGTGAAAAGGAGGGGCACTACAAAAGGGATTGTAAATCTAAAGCTCCTGACAAAGGAAATGGATCTGATGGTTCTCCTTCAGCAGAGGCGAAAACCATCTCAGCTGAAGGTGGGGATGTGTACTTGGCTCTTCAAGTACACATGTAGATCATGAGGCATGGTTGATTGACTCAGGTGCATCCTTTCACTTCACTCCCCATAGAGAGTGGTTCTGCGAGTATGCGAAATATGATGGTGGTGATGTCTTCTTAGGAGATGATAGGAAGGCTAGAATCATTGGTCGTGGAAAAGTAAAGTTGAAGTTGCAAGGTGGAAGGGTTAGAACCCTGCCAGGTGTTCTGCATATTCCTGCATTGGCCAGAAGTCTGATTTCTGTAAGCAAGTTGGATGATGCAGGTGTAAAGACAGTGTTCGAGAAGGATACCTGCAAGATGGTTCAAGGAGCACTAGTATTGATGTGGGGAGTTTGGACTGGAACTCTCTACAAGCTGCAAGGTAGCACTGTTGTTGACGGGTGCAATAGTTCTATGGTTCCTGAAAATGGAGCAGAAAATCTAGTGGTCTCTGGAGAGAAGACCATGTTGTGGCATCAAAGGCTTGGACATATTGGAGAGAAGGGCCTTCGAATACTTCATGTAAAGGTATGGTAGAAGGTATGAGTAATAGCTCTCTGGATTTTGATTTCTGTGAAAATTGTGTATATGGGAAGCAAAATCGGGTGAGTTTCCCCTCTGGTGGTA